>BLKM01000111.1:1550181-1753134 GCA_013340265.1 Coptotermes formosanus
TAAATTTATTTTAATAAATTTGTCCTTTGTCCCCCGTCTTCACCTGCCTCATAAAATCCCTTATTACCCCCCCCCCCCCCAACGCAAAGCACTACAGGAATAATATTGGCTGCTGTATTTACCGCAGTCCTGTTTAAGAGGTTTTAAAGTGTGACAGAGCTGCTTCTGACAATCTAGGAAATACAGTGATAATGCAAATACTGTCATCTCTAAATCTCCACTTGTTTATGTCGGCACTTATTAATTCCTTCTGAAAGCGTGTATCAGTGGTGCCAAACGTTTTTAACTGGATGCCGCTCAGACTCGAGTGTTTTGGCGAAGTGTGACAAAGGGTTTCTAGAACATAATGTCAATATATTGAAAATCTTGTTTATTTTATCCATGTTTGTACAAGATGAAGAAGAGTATATCTTTTTTTAGTAAGTGACACCGATACATGTATGTCTATTTTCGATATAGTTTCTTCCTAGAATTATGGAAAGTGCTCTCCAACCTCATATCTCCCTTCATACATTTTATTCCTTTTCTCTGAAGTCCGTTCGTTTAAACATTTTGACGAGTGTTAAGTTTTAGTAGCTACGAAGGTACATAATGGAATTCGTGCTGAAGACTCATACATGCCAGTAATGTCTGCAGTCGCTTGGGGAAACCTGAATTCATTGGCACCATATTTCCGATTATTCCAGTGGCGTCTTATCGCCCCATATAGGTTGGCACCTCGGGCAGATGCCCGGCAGGCCCGCCCCTTAATCCGGCACTGGTAACAAACTGGACGTCTGCGTAATGAACAGATTTCGAGGTATAACATTCGGGTGCCCCTGCATTTATTGAAATTTTAAGATCGTATCAATTGTGTACCTTATTAGTTACGCCCAGTCGATAAAACATTGCAAAATGTAAGTCAGGGGTAATATTGTGAATACGTATGGTAGGTTTGAACCTTCCCGCCAAATACTCGGAACTGCACGGTGGTGGATTTGGCTTGGACGAATCCTGTCGAATGACCTCTTCCCGCATGTGCACTCACCAGTTTTTTTGTTACTCCCGCATGTGCACTCAATAGCCTTTGTTACACTGTGCAGTGTGTAACTTCATACCGGTTATTGTTGTCGACAAGGGCGCACCCAGAGGGGGTCTGCCGGGCTGCAACGCCCCCCAACCCTCCAAAACTGAAATTTAATAAACACGTTTTGTAGATATTATGATATCAAAAAGTTTTGTGTAATTTCCCGTTCGTTTGAAATCAGCCGCTGAAATCGGCTGATGACTAGCACATGAGAATTTTGAAAAAATAAATTAATAAAATTAAAAAAAACAAGGTGCTAGGACACTGATTCGTGGAACATGTAGTTATATTCGTATGTATATAAACTGCAGTTGCAGACAATGTTATGTTGTACTTACAACATGATTTTTATAATACAGTTTTTAAAAACAAACTAAAGTATATATAGCCCCAGGGTCATCCACCCCCCCCCCCCAAAAAAAAATTCTGAGTGCGCCCCTGGTTGTCGAAATGGATTTTGTAAAACATTTTCCTGTGATCTATATTGTACCTACTGTATTCAGTGAAAGTGTAACCTGAGGTAGAACGGAGGAGGTGACCAATTGATATTGCCAAAGTTCTTCAGGATACGATAGTAACTGTCACGCACAGCGATGTAGTGATGTCGGAAAACACGGGCATAAAAGTGTGACTCTAACCTGACACTAACAATCTCAGTCAGCAAATACAGTTCATAATCTTTATGTGTACCATCCCGTTGTGCTTAAAATCAAATAATAATAATAATAATAATAATAATAGCCGTGCAGCACAACTTCAGATTTTATCGTGATGTTTATTACAGTGTCATTTTATATACAGTTACACAACATGTTTCGGCATGTATCTTTGCCATCGTCGGGTGTATCTTTTAGAATCCTTCCATACAAGTCATTATAAAATGTTATTTATATTTATTTTTGTTTTACTTACATATAAATGAGATCTCACTTAAATATAAATAACATTGTATAGTGAACATTATTATTATTATTATTAGAATAAATAAGTTCAGTTTTATAACAGGGCAAATAGCTCAAAAAAATGTGCTCACCTTCCCACATAAAGGAAAAAATGTCATGTCTGTAACACAAACTGCTGTGTGGATGAAAAGAACGTGGTTAATTAAAGAAGCCGTTCTCATCACAACACGTCTATCAGATACTTGATACGAACTTAACGAAGCGAGAAAAATTCGTAAAACCTTAGAGGGATCGGAAGTGTTCCACTAGCGAGAATGTACCACCTTCCCATACTACTGCGTCCATTGTTAGGGTAGATAAATGAGCCATTTGTCTGCTGCTGAGGGAAGTAGCGGGATTTTCTAAAATTTCTATAATCTTCTACCAGATTACACGGCGTTACACCTCAGAGAACAACAGTCTTCATTTGTGGCAGTCTTTCGACTAGCATACAATATGGCATTGTGACTGTTCAAGAAAAGCAGGAGGATTTGTAACAGTGAGACACGTCAGCTTCTGGTCTGTGTTGATGATGATTGATTGAGCCGAAACATGGGTGACAGAAGGAAAAAGAGAAAGCTGTGTTACACGCTGAAAAGATTAAGTTTAAAGTCTATGTGATGTCACCAGAATGCATGACAGAATCGTAATAAAAGGTTGTGTATATAATAGGAATCCTTTGAAAATGTAGCAAAGTTCAGATATATGGGAGTGACACTAACAGATCAAAATTGCATATGAAGAAGTTAAGGGTGCGTTATACGTAGCATACGCGGAATGCCTGCTTCTGTCAGTTCGGAATCTTTTGTCTTCCCGTCTGCCTTTTACAAACTGAAATTTTGAAATGCGCAGAACTATACTGTTGGTTGTAGTTTTGCACGGATGTGAAACTCAGTCTCTCACACCGAGGGAGGAACGTATGTCGAAGATCTTAAACAGGTGTGCGATCACCGTGCACGTTTCCTTTTCCTGTGGCGCAGCATCCCAAGTCGGGCCTAGGCCGCCTCCTTTTGAAGGTTTCTAGATCACACAGAACTCGGTAGGACTCCTCTGGACGAGTGATCAGCTCATCGCAGAGACCTTTACCTGACAACACACGAAGACTCACAAGAGACAAGCATCCATGCCCCCGGCGAGATTCGAGCCCACGATCCCAGCAAGTTCTCGGCCGAAGACCCACGCCTTAGATAGCGCGGCCATTGGGATCGGCTGCCGTGTACGTTAATTACAATAATTGTAATATAAAAACCATCTGTGTATACATAAATGGGTGTAAGTGGTACCCGTATTTTATTGCGACATGTTCCGGTCCTGCAGGACCGTCGTCGGGGATTATGCATTGACATAAGTTTTCCGCGTGAAATTAATAAAGTTTTCATTAGGTTTAGCAATACCGGTTACAGTTAAAATTGCAGAACTCTTTTTGTCGATCACTTTTATTACTGTGTAACTGAGATATATCTTACTGATGTACCGACTAATGAACCTTTTTATTATCATTAATTAGTATTCCCCGACATATGTTTCGGTGACGTAAGTCGCCATCATCAGGGGGCCGCTTAATGTGAAATTCACTCAGGCATCCATATGGTCCGGGCACAGAGCGCTTGTACCCACTAATTCACTGTCACCGTAGGTGATAGAGTGAATTAGTGAGTATAAGTGTTCACCTTAGGTGATAGAGTGAATTAGTGAGAATAAGTGTTCACCTTAGGTGATAGAGTGAATTAATGAGAATAAGTGTTCACCTTAGGTGATAGAGTGAATTAGTGAGAATAAGTGTTCACCTTAGGTGACAGTGAATTAATGAGAATAAGTGTTCACCTTAGGTGGTAGAGTGAATTACTGAGTATAAGTGTTCACCTTAGGTGATAGAGTGAATTAGTGAATGTAAGTGTTCTGTGCCCGGACTATATGGATGACCGAGTGAACTTCACATTAAGCGGTCCCCTGATGATGGCGATTTACGTCACCGAAACATATGTCGGGGAATACTAATTAATGATAATAAAAAGGTGCATCAGTCGGTACATCAATATTCATATCCTACAAAATGCACGGTGCTAACAATATAAAGTTCGGATGTATCTTGTTAAAATCTTTGCAGATTTTTTCTGTTATCTCGGCGCTTATAGTGTTGTGTTAAATGAATAACTAAATATTTTAACGACACTTTTGAGGAATAGTTGTGCATTGTGGAGTGATGTGCAACAAAGACTCCTTACCAGATGTTAAGATATCAAGTCAAGGAGCATGAGATGAGCTGGACTTGCGAGAGAAGATGCAAATGCAAAGAACATTGTAGTCGGTAAACTTGAGGGGAGAGGCCACATGGAAGGCCTAGGCATGGATTGGAGGATAATATTAAAGTGGATGTTAAATATACTACATGCACAGATCGGATTTTTGTAGCTAATAGAAGGACCGGTGGCAGGCTGTTACGACGGCAATGAACTGCGTGTTGCATAAGAGGCGAAATATTTCTTCACCACCAGAGCGATTATCGGTCGTTCAGCTTTTCAGGAAGGACTGCACCGTAGATCCGTTTATTAGTCAGAACATAGAGCACTTGAGCAATGTAACTATGAAAATAAAACAGTAAACGAACCGTTAAATAAGTACATATAATACATATGAATCGAGATTGGTGATGTTTCAGAGAAGCAAATGTTTTTGTAGAAAAGTACGAAACATATTCTGTGTCCAGTACTGGACATTCCTCCGTAAGTTTTCAATGTAGTGGAAGAAAAGTGAGCGAACGTACCGGAATTGTTACGTTGTGCGTACGTTTCCTCGCTTGTTTTGTCGTAACCGCAGTGGAAAATACTGGACAGCTTGTGTGAATGTACGGGCCTCTACTCCGTGTTAAGCGTAAGGCAGGATTTGTATTGAGTTCTGTTGTAATTGATGAGGGGATAAAGACTCGAGCCTGTGTCAACGAGTTTCCGCCATGAATTCTCCATAATAGTGATTGTTCTGTGCTTTCAGGCCCACTTTTTCGGCTTTCTGAATAGCCGTAGTGTATGTTTCGTTATTTGCAGCTTTGTTCAGCTGCGCGAGAGCCTAGGACTTCCCCCGCATGCGGTTTGATCCTCCAGTTGAACACACACACACCGTCTCTCTCTCTCCCCCCCCCCCCCCCCCATCAAGTATGGCAGCATCGGAATATCGTTTCATCCTTTTGTTTTCACGAAATACATAGTGACTGACTTCATACAGGCTCATAATATGATTCTAGAACTAATTAAACTCTTGTAACCGAAGTGTTGTGTATCGTTTTCATCGAATTCTGCCTTAGCGGCTCAAAGGATACTTGAAATGCGTTAGCCTTTTAAGCAAAATGACCCGTAAAACGAACCAAACAACTCCAGATTCTCTCGGCAAAACTTAATGTAGGTTTATCGTAGTCCCAGTTTCGTATGTTGAGTGCTGTCACTTGCGGGCAGACAGGCAGTTTTGGCCAAACCAACATTCATAAGTGAGTTTCAGGTGTTTTCTTTGGAAGTGCACCTAGGACGTCTCTGCCCCAAAATAGAATAGTAGATAGAGCGTCCCCAGAAATGTGTAATTGTTTTTCGTTGTGTGCGCTGCATTCGTGGTGATTGGCTGAGATGTGGTTTCCAATGAAACCACATCTCAGCCAATCACAGCACTCACAATCAAAAACTTCGTTGGAAGAGAAAATGTTTGGATGGAAACGTCAGAGGTGAATCATGTGTATATTTTACCTTTAACATTTTCTATACCTGTGTGTACGTATGTTGTACTCTTCAGTTTGTATTTTACCATTTATCAACGACGTTATATTTTAACTCTATATTGACCTTTGTGCGACAGGTACGCCCTAAAGATAGCCACAGCCGTGGCCGAAACATGTGGGCGTTGCCTGTGTATTTTAACTCGTGCAATAAGTTGGAAATTAACTTATTTATGTGTGTAGATTATTGCGCGGAAGATGTACAATATGAAATTCGTTTTTGATTTTGCATGATCTGATGACGCAATATATAGACAATGCTTTTGAACGTCTCTGAGTTTCCGAAGTGATGAAAGTCTTTATAGTCAGCCTTCTTCACCAAAGTTATTCCTACCTTTCTGTGAAAAACTTCAGCAGATGTTTTGGTTTTGTTTTGAGGACCTGTTTGCTTTCGGACTGCTGCCAGTACACACAGGCCTTGTAGGATTGACCACTCTGTTTTGTTTTTATTTCTTTTTCTACTCAGGCGCTGAGCAGTTTTACTCTTATTCTCCCACAGATGTGTTTAATCCTGAAAATTAAGGTTTCCATTCATTTCTTTCCTTAAGCTGCATTCTTCGTGATGTATTATCGAACGTCATGACTGAGTGGGCAGCACTCTTGTATTGTGGAGGGTCCAGTTCAAATCTCGGCCCATATCATGGTTATACTGAGGTTTCCCATGGCTTTCATGAGTCACTTTAGCCATATTCCGGAATTGTATCTTAAAGTAGGCCACAGCCGCTTCCTTGTGCATCGTTCGGAATTATTATTCACTGGTCATCCTGTCTTTTGATGCTGTATAATCCAATCAGTTGACAGTGTCATAGCATACGCCAAGAAGATGGTGTTTTTTAAATCATTGCATCGTACAGAGTTGTATTTATTTCCCTCCCTTTGACAGGTTTATTTCAAGCAATATGTAGTATAATCATCAAACGTGTTGGAGAATATTCCTCTGATGGACCATTCGAATAGCAATGTTACGAAAGAATGCCACCTGAAGATCCCGATAGCGTCTTTATTTCCCTTACTGCATTCATTATCAGTTAGATTAAACTCACATCCAGGTCAGTTTCCTGACACATGAAGAAATCAAACGTTATTGCCAAACCACGGCCCCTGTCTGTACCCATACGATGCCGGAGCTTCGAAATACGTTCACCTCGGCTAGAAGCAGGACAACCCAGTTCGACTTACGTTTGGTTCTAAAAGGAAAAGTTAAAGCTGTGCATACAATACCGTTTCCGTTTTTGAACAACATTTAAGTAACGGTTACGCTGTTTTCACGTCATACGTGTTTCATTTTGAGGGGTATTGATCGTGAGATAAGTCAGTGTGGCGGTTGTTATAGTTCACTATTCCGGTCCGAAGCTGGTGTTTTGGCAATATGTTAACCACCAGGTACTTTACAAACTGGCGGTGTTTGTGATTGTAAAACAGCTATCCTATTACAGGCCTGGACAGGCCCGTAGGGCTTCAGAAGGTTGAGGCTGCGAGAATTTATAGACAGTTGGCATATGAAGGTGATAAGGTTATCAGCCCTACGCACCGGCCGCCTTTACCCCCAGGATATATCCCTGGCACTCATTTCCGTTAGAGGCTGAGTCGACCCCAGGACCATAGTGCGGCCGGAAGGATTAACTCAATGAAAAATCCCAATGGTCCCATCGAGACTCGAGCCCGCGACCTTCCGACTTGTAGCGCAGTGCCTCAACCAACTGTGCCACCGCGTATCCCCGTTATTGTAGCAACAGTAAATAGATTGTATAATGTGGTTGATTTTATATTTCCCATAGGAGAACCTGCTTGAGAAGCACGTAGCAGTGAACCGGGTTTAATCTTGTGCGAATCGCCCCTATGCAGGAGAAATTTGCGTGCGTGAGATGTAAAATTCTGACAGCCGTGCCTACAACGTCTGAAAACTTTATCGGGCAAGGATCTGCATGTTCGGAGATCGTGCATATCCAGTGTAGTGTGCAGTTGTCAGGAATGTGGCTGTGTGTGCTTGTCAAAACTGCTAAGTTATTAGAGGAAGAATATTTTTATTTAGGCGGTATCGATGAAGATATCGTTTAGGTTGTGTTGTGGTTAGGTACTGCAACTGCCGGTTATTTTAACAAAAGAAAACATGGCAATAATTTGTGACTGTTAAAGTGCGCAGTTTTTGTGAAAAAATGACGGAGCTCGTGTATTTTTGAACTTTGAAATATGCGTGGAGAGAAAAGTGTTTGCGTCCAGAATGGATTTGTGTATTGCACCGTGTGGTTTGTTAACGTACTGTTCCGAAGTGATGAGTGATAGCTCCCGTCACCACCATGTAGGGGCTACGGGTCATGTCTGGAGCCGAGCTGAGAGCGGACCAGCTGCAACAACTGTATCTGTGCAGTCTGCTGTTGGGCAGAAAACGGTGAGTTATTCCGTTGTGTATAGAAGAAAGCCAGGAGAATAGACCTCTAAGACTTGAAGCAAGACGGGTATTATTGCGGGATTTTGAGTTAACAGGGTATTGAGAAACGTGATCTTAATCCGTTACGTATTTTAAATGTAGCTGTTAAATGTTGGCATTAAGAGCGGAATGCTTGCTCATCAGCATGGCCGTGACAGCGCCTCGTAGTGCCAGAGTTTTACGTCTGTTCTCCGGGCCCGCCTGCTGTAGACAGTTGGCTTTCAAGGAGTGAGATGTTGTTCGTTCATTTCATGACTATGAACGAATATCCTTAAAATTCCTGAAGTGCGCAACAAATTCTCGTGTAACTGCTTTCAAGAACAATGTTCTATTTACACAGGTTGTTCCTGTAGTAAAATTATGGATTTAGGTGTAAGAAATTATGTGTATTACATTCTTTGTGCCATAAGAGGGTGTGTTCCATTCGATTTTTTGTAGGGTCTTTCGGATGTTACGCGTGTATATGCGCATGATATTGCTGGAAGGCTGGAGGGCTTTAATGTGAAAACGTTTTTCTGTGTAGAAGTGCTGTTCGAACACAGAGAAATTACCATCAGCATTTTGATGTTTATGATACACCTTCAAAAAAACTTTATGATGAATTTTATACGAAGATTTTAAGAAACTGTTTCGTTGTTAAACATTATTGGGCATAGTGTTGAACGTAAGTGAATAGTTACAAGAGAAATATCATGCAACGTGTGGAAGGAGCCTTTCAAAGAAGTCGAAGAAGCCAATTTATTGTTATTGTTACAGTTGGTATTGGAACAACCCTGAACATTCTTAGACAGAATTTAAAGCTAATCCGTTACAGCGTATACAGATTTTTGGAACGTGAAATGGTTATAACAAAGATCGACGGGCAGACTTGTCCATTATATGATTTTATTGAAGTAAATTCTAGCAAACATTTGGTTTACGAATGAGGCCCAGCTTTTTCCTAACGGAATTGGTAACAACTGGAAGACTCGAATATGGGGAACAGAGAATCCAAACCCCCCGCAAGATGCGTCGCTTCATCCAGCACATTGTACAGGGCGGTGTTCTTTGCCAGCCGTTGGTTTTCGTAGAGGTGAATATGAATTCTGAATGTTATGGGACATCTGTGTGCTGAAGCTTCATTCCCATTTTCCAGGGAACTTACCTCCATTAAAGCTTTTACTAGCAAGCTGGGGTATGGCCACACATTGCTAATACTGTTCTAATGGTTCGTTTCTGTGATTTGTTTCGAACCGCTACCCTGGTCGAGCTGGAGTGTGGTTGTTGTGGCCACAATATTGTCCTGACGTGACGCATGTGATAATTTTTTCGAGGGGGAAGGGGGCTTTCTTGAAGGCTGTGTACATAACAGTCATCATCAAAGTATCCAGATCTGAAAAGTGAAATCATATGCGCAGTTATGTAAATTGTTTGTGTCGATGCTTTGAGGCGGACAGTGCGTAGTTTCGGCGCATATACACCGTGTTATTGAGGTTAGCTATTGACGTAGCTTGTATGAAATGGTGGTAGACGTAGGCGCCCTTTGTGAATATCTGTTGACACAGGTGTAACCGTCCACCTTAAACTGCCCTACTCACGGTTACAGTACTGCTGTAGGCTTGTCGGTTAGCATGAATCTATCCCAAGGAATATATGGAGACATATGAAGCCACTTTGATAGTCCTTATAAGTGTATGCGCTCACAGAGTTCGTATTTATTTTTTGTATTACAAAATTACTGCAACTGTCTGCAGAATCGAGTAAACCAACTACAGCCATGGGAAGCTTGAAGATCGCCTAAGATGAATGCTGTTAGGATGTGGACTGCACCACTCCTTGTTTCTTTCATTACTGCCCACAATGAAGCCAAGTATTACATTGCCGCGAAATCTGAAATGACCCTTCCTTTGTCAAGAAAACAGCTAGCCTGCAGGCAAGCTCCTCCGAAAATATCTTCTCGAACAAAAGATCCACTCACCTGCGTACAACTTCCTATCACTATAACAAGGAAGAGATTTTAAGCCTTTAATGGAAATGAGGTGTGTTAGACCTCTTCCCATCCTAGTGACATACAAGGAGAGCAGTTAGAGGTTTGAACTGCGAAACCCCTCCGCGCATTCCAAATTTCGAATACTGCAATGTTGGTGTAACTTATGTGGCATTACATAAATTGGCCAATAACCAAACAATCAGTTTATTGTCTCATCTTCTTGAAGCTCAGTCCGAGACTGGAACTGCGGTCCCTGGCCGATTACACAGGAGTAAATTTCAGGAAAATAAATTTTCGTGTGTTCTATGGAAAACCTTTGTGTAAAACAAGAGTGTTGATTGATTATTAGGCGTACTGAGAGTCTGTATTGTATATATGTTATTCATGTCCGCAGAAATTTCCTTTAAAAAACAGGAAGTAATGTAATAGCTCTGACTTCTGTATTGCCCAAAAGTACAATTTCGGACTCAAAATTTGGTAAGAATTCTCAACCACAGTGTCATCGAAGTCCAATACAGTAGTCTTAAGGTAAGTTCGAATATCAAAATCAGCCCTTCCTTCTGCTTCTTCACTTTTAGATCAATTGACTTAAGCAGGCATGCGTGGTAGTTACAGGGCTTGAGTATTCCCCTACTGCTGTGGTTGCACGTAAGCCATAGAATTGTCTCTTGGCATTCATATTTCCAGGTTTCAGTCACTTTGGTTTGGGCTGTTGCTTACACGTAGTTGTCCCATTACAAGCCTTGTCAGGTCGCTAGGGTTCCAGGAGGCTGAGGATCGCAGATTGCCAGACAGTCGGCACATGAAGGTAATAGGGTTGTCATCCCTACGCACTAGCTGCCTTTACCCCCAGGAAGTTATTCTTGGTACTCATTTGTGTCAGAGGCTGAGTCGACCCCAGGGCCATAGTGCGGCCGGAAAGATTAAGTCAACGAAAAATTCTCATGACTCCATCGGGAATCGAACCTGTGACCTTCCGGCTTGCAGCGCAGTGCCTCAACCAACTGCGTTACCGATTATTAGAAGTGTGTCATAGAATAAACGTTTAAACAACAACGAAACATGGGTCCATGCAGTAATTCACATATGAACATTTACGGCCAGTAATGCAGAGTGAGGGAAGAGTTTCTCGCAAGTGGGATATAGGTTTGAGCAGGCACGCTCAACCGGTAGCTCGCGGATACATTTCAAATGAGAAAACGTCTCTTAACTCTTTTACGTGGCAAAGCCGGGCTAGAAAGCTGAAGCAATTCTGAAAACGTACAAGCTGTTACGTGGAGACATGCATTACATTACTAGTTCATTTTGTACGTATAGCGTGACACTGAGGTGCGTTCGCGTTATCATTGTTTGGGTGGAAAAACAATAAGTATTGCATATTCTGTGTGTCTGTATTCTTGCCTTAGTTATCCCGCATACAAAGCGCATGCGCTGTATTGTATTGTCATCTGTGGCCTGTCCGGGTGTACCATATTTTTCCACATTATCTCATAAATGGCATGATTTTCGGGGGGAAAAGTTATTGAATGTAAAATGTGTTTTGATTTTCTCTACAACTTTTGGCAAAAATATTTCACATTTTAAGAAGAATTCAGCAAGATAGTATCATAAATGTCAACACGTCTTCAGGTAGAGTACCTGCTATTCGTGTCAGGTTTTAGTGAAACTTAAATTCTCGACAGATTTTCTAAAAATATTTAAATAACAGATGTTATGAAAATCCGTCCAGTGGGAGCCGATTTGCGGACGGACGAACAGACAAACATGACAAAGCTAAGAGTCGCTTTTCGCAATTTTGTGAACGCGCCAAAAAAGTGGTGAAAATAGCGACACCCTAGCCTATGTACTGATTTGCACTTTTTATAAACCTTTCCCATTATTATCAGTAGGCGTTGAACTTTTTATTGCACGTGATATAGAAAAATAGACGGGCAAAATTATAGACCCAAATATAATTATACATATACGTTTTCATTCTTCATTGTGTGTGTTGAAGTTCATGTTGTCCGCATATAGACCAAAATTTGCCGAAGTTTCCCGCACCACAGGAAAGGTTGAGAGGCCGGGGTTAGAGTGTCACACTGGATGAATGTACAGTACTACGCCGAGAGCGCGGCGTTGGAGGGAGTTGAGACTACGACTACGTGACAAAGATCAAATCTTTTATGTAATGGGACTTTCCCACTTTCAGCACAGTGCAGCACCCGTCCTGCACCGGTGCACAGGCATGTTTCGATCACTCTGTTTCCAGAACACAGTACAGCGTGGCTGAGTTGGGATTGAAGCGCGTTGGCAATTCAACCGCTGGAACACTCTGGTAGTACCAACCTTGCGTGTTGTAACAGATCTTTCATTTCCCATAAATTGAATTACTACAGTAATATTCAGATAACTTGATACATGAGCTCAACACTGCACACAGCTGTAGTCGGCACGGTCCGGCCACTGCTTGGCTCTGGTCGGCACGGCCAGGCAACGTTATACCTGTACCAAAAACATCTACTCTGTTTGGCGTACGAATAAATTGTCTGTCGCAATGAAATCACTTATGTTAAGATTAAATTTTGTGTGTTCTATTAGAAGGCCTGTTGGAATAGATTTTTGACACTCCGCTTCGCTCCATTGCTTAAACGAAACTGCAGAGTCCTGGAGTTGTCAGACATTGTTTTTGAAACGGAGAGAAAAAGGTTGGAGCTGCATGCGCTGTACTTCCCCACTGACCAGCCTGCCTCTTCACCCCCGCGCTACCAGTGATCAAATTATCTGACGAAGACAGTGCCTTCATTGTGTTAGCATGCGCCGCAAAGTGGTGTAATTTCCTGTAAAGGGAGAATGTTCTCCCCGTGTCTGCCGTGAACAACACTGTAAAGGCATGAGGGGGGGGGGGGGGCTATGAAGGTGAATATGTGCATATTCGTAATTTCGGCCCTAATTGAAGTAGGGGGCAGACTTTACAGTCATCTCCTCTATCCCCGGGAAGGGAGCCCCGTGCTCATTGGGTGTATCGCAGTAGTGTACTTGTCTGAACGTGGTTGCTGTTCGTACCGAAAACTGAAACGAGACCGTACTTCCTCTAGCTGATCACTGTCTTGATTACCTATTCCGGCTTGTCAACATTCGGTAGCACAAACAAAACAAAATGTTACCATAATTACTGGTGGAATAACTAACTGGAAACGTAAGTTCCGATTCTGTAGAAAGTGTGTGCCTATGTGCCGGTTTATATCTGTGCTAGCCCCCCCCCCCCTTTTTTAACCTCTTGGATGTCATCGACGCTTACTCCGAAGTCTGTGATACGTATATTTAGAAGAAATGCAGCAACATAACGTTTGAAATACGTGTATGTCTGTTTTAAAAGCGAATTCCGTTTTACTATGAAAATTTTATTACTGAACACCCTTTCCCTGTAGGGTGGAGCACTCATCCTGAAACATGACATTCCATGCCAAATTTGGACACTTGTTCGCAATTTCAGAAGCTAGTTAATTAGCAACACTCTCGGGCTTGCAAAGTGTGATGGAACCGCCAAAAAGATCCCTTGAACGTTACAAAACAAATTACATTAAGAACCATGTTAGCTGGTCTGTTTGCCCTAGTTTGCTTTGTTTGGGGGGGGGGGTGCGATGCTGGGAAGACATTTTTCCGCTCTTTGGGTTGTCTTTTTGTCGCAGATGCATCCACATCTCGTTGGAATTTGTCATTGCACTCAGAAAGATATGCGGTTTCACTGTGTGGCGAGTTACAGATTCACGAACGGGCTGTGTCGGATTTGCGAGCTTGCTTTATAGCCACTCACAACCGCCACCACCTCACAATGTCTGTTGGTGGTTTTTCGACCTTCTTAAAAAGGCATTTGTTGAGTGCGCATTATTCTTGAATAATGAAGTTTGTAGCCAAGGGGCAGTTTCGAAAACGCGGCCGTTAGGCGCAGTGTGGCAATTTGACTCTGCACTGGAACAGTGAAAACAGATTCCTAGTTACAGAGTCGCCAAATTCTTCCTGGAGTACTTTTGTATTAGGGAGTGGAATTTCACATACTTGGAAAATATAAATCAATCAATATAGTATAATATAAATCAAAATTGTAGGATACTACGTAAGACGAACTTCGCTATTTATGGAGGCCGCTGAATGTTAACGCTGCAGTGAAACGAAGGGCATTACGATGGGTCAGGAAGTAGTTCGAAGGAGGAAACAAATTCGTGCACTTTATTGTTTATGAAACTTCTAAGAAAACACCCACTTGGAAGATCTCTAAGGGGATAGGTGGATAACATGAACGTGGATCATGGGTAAGTGGGTTGTGAGGTGGATGGAAGTGGTTAAGACTCTTGCCAGTTACGGGCTTTCATATGAACGACTAGCGATCGACAGAAATTAGTTCCTAGTACATTTGTGGTGCCATTTATCAGTGGTGAAGTCTGGTTTAAACATGAATGTGAGAATGATTTGTTAATTAAAGCAAATGCATTAATTTGTGTCTCTAGCCCTGTTACTGCAATGAGAATATTTCAGTCGCCTAGATGCGTAGTATTTAATTCCTTTCAGTTAATGTTTTGTCCAGTTCATGTCTGTATGCTGAGAGAATCTGTCGCCCAGATTCTTAATGCACGACAGGAGATTTGTTCGATCATACGGTACCGTCCTGTCTTTGCTGCAATAGTAGCCATAAAATGCAGCACTAGGTGCTAGAAGTCATGTTCTTCTTCATCGAAGTACAGTCGTTGATGCTGTCGCGCCTCTAAAGTACGTACGTACATTTATCCAAACAAGTAAAATCCAAATGTATGTTGTTGTGGTTGGAGCAGAACGGGGGGGGGGAGGCAAGAATCGCCATTAGAACAGGAGAGAAACTTACTTCACAGTTAATCTGTGGTTTATTTAACTGTGATTTAAGCTGCATAGGTTATGGGCCTATATCGTCAAACTAGGATGTCAGAGAATGATGAATTGGAAAGGCTGCAAAAGGAAGTGGCTGCGATCCTGTCCCAGTGTGTACCCATTTTAATATTATCCTACCATCTGCGCTTAGGTCTTCGAATATTTTCTTCGCTTCAGGTTTTCCGGCTAAAATCTTATGTGAATTTCTCATAGCTTCCATGGGTGCCACATCGTATGCCCATCCCTGCGAACTTGATTTGGTCATCATAATGCTGTTTGCTGAAGAGTGTGCGGAGTACGGATCTTCTCATTGCGCAGTTTTCTCTAGCCTGCTATTACTTCTTCTGTCTCAGGGCTAAATAAACGGTACGTGTTTAGTAGCATAAATTCAGGGGAAACGATCGTTTGTACGAAATCGTTGCATTTGGCGTTTTTCGATTGCAGTGGTGGTTGTCAGGGCGGTACAATATTTGCAAAGAGCACATTGTGAACTTATCTCTCCGCTTCTTGCGAATGAAACCAATATTTACGAACTTGACATTTTCCGGTATATAAGTTTTCACGAATGACCTTTTATTCAATAACAAATCCGTAGTAAAGACAGAATTCGCTGATCACATTTTGGAACAAAATTAGCCGTTCGCAGCTGTGGAAATATAGTAACCATTGTATCAAAAATTCGAAAAGGCAGACCTTTGGACACCGTTGAGAAATTCCACATTTACAGGACAGCAAAGTTCGGCATCCAACTGAGTGACACGCATACGGTAGTTCACGGTCCAGTTTTTCGTACCACTCGGTAGAATGGAACTTAGTAGCGAGGTACGACAGCTACTGAGGTAACGACAGCTCCCTGCCAGTGTAGAGAAAGCAACCAACGTAAGTACAGGCAGCAAGAACAGCAAGTAAACAACCTCATACCAGACACTTCTCGGCAGTATTTGTTAAATTCAAGGAGTTGCTTACTTTTTTCCATATATTTCAGTATCTCGAAAACCAAAAACCTTATATTGGCCTCGCAAAATCTCACTGTCACCACTTATAGGACCTACTGCTTCTACACTGGACAGTGCAGCTGAAGCTCATGATGATATGTTGACTGTTACGACGAGATTTAATGTAATTTGAAGTAATTAAATTTTATTTCCTGTTTTTTTTATCTTTCTGCTGTTTATATTTTATACCATATGAAGTCACATGTAAAGTATTTTAACATAGTGTAATTACAGTAGGCCTTGTATTAAAGAAAAGCACCGTAGTCATATGACTGCAGCACTTGGACGAATATATAAATACAATATTTTGATTCAGAGGGTTTATAAGTGAACTGGATACTTAAATGCGTTATGTTCAGTATATCTGGAATTACGAAGTATTTGGAATTTACTTCATAGTGGCTAATTTTCGCCGAAACAAGTAGCCTACGCTTAATTCGTATCAGTTAATGAAGATAACGTAATATTGTACTTAAAAATAGCTGTAGAAAGTGTATTTAATGTAATAAGTGTATATAAAGTAATAAGTGTATTTGTACTGCAGTTAGCTTGCCAAATTAAAGAACTCGAAAGCCAGTATCAATGGTAGAAGGTAACAACCATAGTAAAATCTGTGATATCCGGCACTGGATGATTTGGAAAACTCCGTCAACCGGAAACTGACTGAGAGGCCTGTTACATTTCACTGTTCGATCAACAAGCAGCATTACTGTGCATGTGATGATGGAAGTAGGGAAACATTGTTTGGGGCGGGGGATTAGACATACACGACGTTATGTAAGTAGTGATGAAAATGGAACAGAAAGTGCGGCAGAAAAAATAGAACAGAGTCTCGAATAACAAATGTTTAGGTCTGTTCGTGAGGTTGCTGTGTGCACGAAGACACACAGATGTAACGTTCTCATATCTGAAACATCAAGATTTCCGGCAGCTCTTTCGTCCCGGATAGCAGCTTTTACTGTATTTCCATCTACCGTTTTGTCTTGATGACAGCAGCATTCCTCGATATTCCCACAGAGTACAAAACTTCCTCAGGCAGGAACACTACAACAGCGATGGAGGATCCGACGATGACAAGTACCACACCGGGGATGGGCGACGTTTAATTGCAGCTTTGATAGAGTAACAAGCTGGGTGCGAAAGGCCAAATCGACTCGTGCCAGCTGAAGTATAAGGTGACAGTTCTAGTTTTGCGTCTTCTTAGCCTGCCTGACATCATCTTATCCTTTTTGTCGTTGGCTTAGCGAACTCCATCTGCTGGCAATATGTGTCTTCTATAGTGTTTAGTTTAGTCTAGTTATAACAGACGTACCAGTGCTCCATCCTGTGCTACAGGCGACGAATAAACACTGGAGGTATTTTTCTTCCGATAGTCTGGCTCTACAAGTTCACATATTGTTTTCGAACTTCTTGCCGCCGTGGAAAATACGAGAAGAAATTTCGGTGAACCAAGAACGTAGTTCAGCTGAAGTGTATCAGGAAGTCTACGCAGTGACTGTGTGTTATAACGGTACATTTTCACAATACATCAGACGTTTTAATCACTGTCGCGATAAAAATAGCTTGTTGCTTACCAGTTGCAGTTAGTGGAAAAAAACACATTGATTATTATTAATGTAGCTTATGTGTTTGGACTTGTTGGCTTCCCATAGTACAGATGAACAGTTGTCTTCTTTCTGATAATACATTAATTTTATACTAGTATTCATACTTTGACAGCGCATGAGTGACGGTTTGTCGCACCGAAGAAAAGAGTTACAACTTTGTGACGTTGCTGGAACTTCTGCTTACGCGTCATGTCGTAATTCCGATACCATGTTCTCAGCAGTGCTTTTTTGTGATTTCGGTTCAATCACGCTGTCCTCGACCTCTCGCTTGAAACAAGGAAGCGTCTTTTAAGAACACTAACGTAGATGACGCTGACTGCTTTACCTCTCATCACGGGGCGATCATTGCTACCCCTCAGTTAACAGTCACACTCGCATGCTACGCTATATTAGATAAGCCTGAAACGCACTAAGTTCCTGGAAAGAACAGTGATATAGAGTAAATGAACAGTGCAAATCTCCGTGGGTGGTACATTCCTTAACAAGCTAAAAATAACTTTGTCTTTCACTTGCCATACTACATATTGCCGGAAGACTTAATTTGGCGCGATTAGGACCCGATATTTAATCATACCTCCGGGGTTGACTCCTTGATATCGAGCTGTCCTGTTACTGTTCGGCTTCCACGAGAGAATTGCAGCTGGTCATCACGCACTGTATATCACTGACGGCGAAGGACCACACTGACACTGTAGTAATGAGCGTGATATACCAAAAGCCGCGGTGAAGTGGATAAGGAGGCTTACCGAGTACACTTCACCAATGCCCCGAAATTAAAAGATTAATAACTAGATGCTATGTGACAGCCAAATCGAACTGTCGAACTGTCTGTTGACGTGAGTGCTTTGTCATTCGCTTTGGATAGAAACAAGTTTTGACTCTGTCATTAGCAGTTGTTCCAAACTGTTACACACGCCAATGTAATGGTTAACAAGTTGTGTGATTTGCGTGTTTGCAGTGAGCAGCCTATCTTCTCGTGCAAGGCGCACGTGTTCCATATTGATCCCAAGACGAAGCGTTCGTGGATCTCGGCTTCCAGTACCGCGGTCAGCGTCTCCTTCTTCTATGACTCAACCCGCAGTTTGTACCGCATCATTAGCGTCGAAGGCACAAAGGTGAGAGCCTCCAAGCAATAGATTAACGCAAGGATGATACGTAATTACAGTCCAGACAGTTCTCATATGACCCTTACTGGGGAAAGATTGGTTGGTCGATGCAGTTCACACTGGACGGTACAAAGTACGTGTACGTCGTGGATTTAATGACCGACTCCTTTTCACTCGCGAAGCGAAAAAATCGGGCCTGGACAGGCCCTGAGGGTTCCAGGAAGTTGAGGCTCCCAGATTTCTAGACAGTCGGCACATGAAGGTGGTAAGGTTGTCAGCCCTACGCACCGGCCGCCTTTACCCCCAGGAAATATTCCTAGTACTCATTTCTGTTAGAGGCTGAGTCGACCCCAGGGCCATAGTGGACCGAAAGGATTATGTCAATGAAAAATTACGATGACACCATCGGGAATCGGATGGATAATGTAGGCCTATGTAATATTTACGTCCCTCGCAGTTTGTATACAGGTGTCCCACGACTTCTGTGTTAAGTGGGTCACTGTCACCATGGCATGGCGCGTCCTCAGGTTGCGGATGCAGGAACGGCCACCAGTTGTGGAGGGTAGCTGCGAATACATTGAATAAGCAGTCGCGGACAGCCGACAAGGGGTGGTCCACCAGCTTGGGGGTTGGGCGAGGTGCTAACAACTCATCACCGTAAAAAATTATTATGTTAAGAAACAGACAAAGAAGCCTCGGACCTGGCCCGATTCTTTGATACGACTCCAGCTACGGAAAAGGGACATGAGTTTTGGAACATGGAATGTGAGGAGCATGTATAGGTCAGGGTCAATTATGACAGTGGCCAGGGAATTAGCTAAGTATAAATTAGATTTAGTGGGTGTACAGGAGGTTAGGTGGGACAAAGAAGGGACTGTAAGAGCTGGGGAGTGTACTTTTTTCTATGGCAAAGGGCAGGAAAATCATCAATTGGGAACAGGTTTTTTCTACATCAGAGAATAGTATCAGCAATCAAGAGAGTGGAGTTTGTTAGTGATAGAATGTCATATATAGTGCTGAGAGGCCGCTGGTGTAATATTGTTCTGAATGTGAATGCACCAACAGAAGAGAAAGGTGATGATTCAAAGGACAGTTTCTGTAAGAAATTAGAAGGGGGTTTTGATCATTTTCCTAAGTACCATATGAAAATTGTGTTAGGAGATTTTAATGTAAAAATGGGGAGAGAGGATACTTTCAAACCGACAATTGGGAATGAGAGTCTATGTCAGGATAGTAATGATAAGGGTGTTAGAGCAGTAAACTTCGTCACATCAAAGAATCTAGTTGTTAAGAGCACGATGTTCCTGCACCGAAACATTCATAAATACACCAGGACCTCTCCTGATGGGAAGACTCACAATCAGATCAATCACATATTGATAGATAGGAGATGGCATTCAAGTATACTCGATGTGGGATCCTTCAGGGGAGCTGACTGTGATATTGATCACTATCTTGTGGTGGCAAAAGTTAGGGAAAGACTGGCAGTAAGTAAACAAGCAGCACAGAAGTTTGATGTGGAGAGATTTAATATCAAGAAGCTAAGTGAACTAGAGGTTAGGAAACAGTATCAGCTTAAGATCTCAAACAGTTTTTCAGCTTTGGAAAACTTAAATGTTAGTGAGGACACAAACAGGGCTTGCGAAAACATTAAAGAGTATATCAAAATCTCAGATCAAGGGAGTCTACGTCTGCATGAAGGCAAGCAGCATAAACCATGGTTTGATGCAGAATGTGCACAATTTTTAGATAGAAGGAAGCAGGCAAAAATTCAGTGGTTACAGAATCCAAACCAAAGTAATGGAGATATCTGCACATCGTAAGACATGAAGCTAGTAGACATTTCAGGAACAAAAAGAAGGAATATCTGAAAGCTAAAATTAATGAAATTGAAATAAACATTAAGAACAAGAATATCAGAGGCTTGTATAGGGCTATCGATGACATTAAGAGGGGGTAACAGCCTAGAACTAATGTAGTAAAGGATGAGAAGGGTGACCTGGTTGCACACTCCCACAGTAGTTTGGCTAGGTGGAGGAATCATTTCTCCCAGCTGTTGAATATACACGGGGTTAATGATGTTAGGCAGACTGACGTACACACGGCAGAACCAGTAGTGCCTGAGACCAGTGCCATTGAGGTTGAGATGGCTATTGAAAAGCTAAAAAGACATAAATCACCAGGTATTGATCAGATTCAAACAGAACTGTTTAAAGCAGGGGGTAGGATAATTTGGTCTGAGATCCATAAACTTATTATTTCTATTTGGAATAAGGAGGAATTGCCTGAGGAATGGAAGGAGTCAGTCATTGTGCCTATTTATAAGAAGGGTGATAAAACAGATTGTGGTAACTATCGAGGCATATCACTTTTGTAAGCTACGTACGAAATTCTATCCAACATTCTTTTGTCAAGGTTAACTCCATATGCAGAGGAAATTATTGGGGATCATCAGTGTGGATTTCGACGTAACAGGTCAGCTACTGATCGTATATTCAGCATTCGTCAAATACTTGAGAAAAAATGGGAACACAATGAAGCAGTGCATCAGCTGTTTATAAACGTCAAGAAAGCCTATGATTCAATTAGGAGGGAGGTCTTTATAATATTCTCATTGAGTTTGGTATCCCCATGAAACAAGTAAAGTTAATAAAAATGTGTCTAAGTGAAACCTATAGCAGAGTTCGGGTAGGCAAACATATGTCTGACATGTTTCCTATTAAGAATGGCGTGAAAAAAGGAGATGCTCTGTCGCAATTGCTTTTCAACTTTGCTTTATAATATGCCATTAGGAGGGTTCAGGCAAACCAGGAGGGCTTGTAATTGAATGGTACATACACATCAGCTTCTGGTTTATGCTGATAATGTTAATATATTGGGCGGAAGCATACATAGTATAAAGAAAGCACAGAAGATTTAGTAATTGCTAGTAAGGAGACTGGTCTAGCAGTAAATGCTGAGAAAACTGAGTACGTGGTCATGCCTCGAGACCAGAATGCAGAACAAAATCACAACATAAAGATAGATAATAAATCCTTTGAAAGGGTGGAAGAGTCCAGATATTTGGGAACAATCCTGAAGAATTGAAATTCCGTTCATGAAGAAATTAAGAGCAGATTGAAGTCGGGGAATGCTTGCTATCATTCGGTGCAGAATCTTTTGTCTTCCAGGTTGCTATCCAAAAACACAAAGATTAGGGTATACAGAACTATAATTTTACCTGTCGTTTTATATGGGTGTGAAACTTGGTTTCTCACAATGAGGGAGGAACAAAGACTGAGGGTGTTCGAGAATAGGGTGCTGAGGAGGATATTTGGGCTTAAGAGGGACGAGGCGACAGGGGAGTGGAGAAGACTACGTAATGAGGAACTTCATGACCTGTACTCATCAGCAAATATTATTGGGGTTATCAAATCGAGAAGAATGAGATGGTTGGGGCATGTAGCACGTATGGGGAAAAGAGAGGTGCATACAGGATTTTGGTGGGGAGACCTGAGGGAAGGCGACCACTTGGGAGACCCAGGCATAGATTGGAGGATAATATTAAAATGGCTCTTCAAGAAGTGGGATGCGGGCATGGACTGGATTTAGCTGGCTCAGGATAGGGACAGCTGGCGGGCTCTTGTGAATGCGGTAATGAACCTTCTGATTCCATAAAATGCGGGGAATTTCTTGACTAGCTGAGGACCTGTGAGCTTCTCAAGAAGGACTCTGCGCCATGGAGTTAGTTAGTTAGTTAGTTAGTTAGTTAGTTAGTTAGTTAGTTAGATAGATAGATAGATAGATAGATAGATAGATAGATAGATAGATAGATAGATACGAGTAGTTAGTTAGTTAGTTAGTTAGTTAGTTAGTTAGTTAGTTAGTTAGTTAGTTAGTTAGTTAGTCCCACGTCTTAATGTCAGTACTACAGGATCTAATTCAAGAAGTAATTTGCAGACCAAAATGTCATATACACATGGGTTCGATTCGCAACGGTTACTGACTTTGTCATTGACGTGGTAATGGGGCGCGCAGGCGTGGGCGTATTCATGTAGTCTGCTGATGATAATGCCAGTAGCCAGAGCCGAACTAATTGGCAGGCCAGCCGGGCGGGTGCCTGGGGCGCCAACGTATAAGGGGCGTTAAGACGTCGCTGGAATAATCAAGTATGATGCTTTAATAGTTTACTGCACAGGTTTCCAAAAGCGAAAGAATTTCTCCGAAAGTTATCCACAATTTAGGCACGCTTTCTCAAAAAGGTTTGCTAGCCCTGTCCTTGGCCGAAAAATTTTAAAGAATATCGGTGTAAGTTACGCCAAATTTTTAGGATGCCAGAGCACCAAGCTATTCACCTTCCTGGGGCGCCCACACACGTCGGGCCTCCCCAGTGAGTAGTACGTACAGAGATAGCAAATAGTGCTCGTTCTGTGAGAAGTGTGCAGTAAGATGTAACTGTACACATGCCACTTTCCTTTGAAAAATGCATGGACTTTCATTTTGCCCATGGATTTTGTAATAGTAGCACCGCTGCTGCTGAATATCGGTAATGATATCCTCAGCTATGAATCCTTGACCGACATGGGTTCTCACTTCTTCACCAATACTTGCGAGAATAGGACCTCTTTCCAGGTGTAAACTGCAGTGCTGAAGGTCAAGTACAACGAAATATGAAGGAAGAGGGAATCATTATTGACATGGTACAGCGAAGTCTGCGCGTTGCTACACGCATTCAGCCCTGTGAACCTGCTGCTGTAGGTAGTGGGTTGAAATTCTGCCATTTTATTAATGCTAACCTTAATTGATTCATCACATGCTGGTTTTAGACGAGGCTCGTTTCACATGTTATGGAGTCAGCATACCAAAAACTTCCACTTGTGGACTCATGATAATCCACCTGGAACAGTCGTAACTACCAGCATCGCTTCTCTGTAAATATGTGGGGTGGTGTCATTGTTGACAATCTAACTGGACTGTAAAACTTCCTCAGCGTGTCATAGATTATGTTTACACCAACTTCTTACAACTTCCTCTGCTAGCTGTCTTGAGAGACTGTTCCTCTATGAACACATCAGATGTACAACCAGCATGACGGAGTGCCCCACATTTCAGTCGGATCATCAGGCAGTATCTAACTTGGCAATACCATAACCGAAGGATCACTCGTAGTGTTGCACAGAATTTTCCTCCAAGGTCACCTTATCTGAACCCATTAGATTACCGTGTGTGGGTTACATGAAACATGCATGCAAGTTGAACATGAGAGAAAACTACTTCATGGATTCTCAGTGCTGCAAGATGCATAAAACCGCAGTGCTTTGAAAGGTTACATGTGCTCTGGCATCACAGGTCAGAAAATGTATCCAAGCATATGGAGGGCACTTGGAACAACTTGCATGAGTAGTGAACTGTGTAACTGTAACTGCACAAATAACAGCTGGTCTTAATAAATACACAAGGTACCTCGTATTCTCTTGCTTTATTCAATGTACTTTAGATTCTCATAGCTCCATAGGCATATTGAGTTTCACCAATGTATGTATGACATTTCTGACTGAGAATTACTTCTGGAATTACATCCTGCAGTATTCACTTAAAGTGCTGTGACATTCTGTATGTGTGAGGAAGAAAATATCATTGAAGTCTGGAGCGTAGCTAGTGTTGGTGTGTATTGACTTTTACAAGCACGAGTCTGTTGTGTAGAACAGTGTTTATCAAGCACCCATTTGTGAGGATTCGCTGGAGTGGTAGCTGGCTTTGGGTCTCAAAATGCAAACTCTTTGGAGAAAGAGTCAAGAAAGTCAGATTTTGGGAATCAGTTCCTTTAATTGTGCATTATTATGGGAAGATAGAAAATTGTATTTAAACATATAAACTTTGTTTTTTTGTTTTTGTATTGTTTTTTGTAGTGCAGTGAAGTATGAAGGAGTGGAGCTTCGGTCATTAAGAATCCCTAGTATCCCTTTTGTAGGAGGCTTAGTAGCCCCCAGATCTGGTCTGCACCAGTGGCAAAAAGAAAAGTGTCTGTCGCTATTAGGAATTGATTCCCACTCATCCAGATTTTGCCTTCTGAGAACTGCTGAACTGTCCCAGTTCACAAGGGGTTTTAAAGCATAGCTAAAATAACAACAAGATGACCGCATGAAATATTGTCGTTGACTGATAAATACCTGTAATTTGATTTCTGAAATTTGTATGGCAACATGCTACAGTCATGTCTGCTACTGGTACAAATGATATGAAGCTGTTTGTTGTTTAACCCTTTAGGATTCTCAGAACTCTAAAATGCAGCACCTCAGCAAGTGCTTTTAGTACTTGATATTGTAGTGAATTTTCGTTTTCACCACATATATCCACTAATATGTTTGCATGTGGGCATATTCATCTTTGGCTGTTTGGCCTGTAAGGTTGGTAAGATTGTGTATCTCTTTTTCCTAACACAGCTCTAAATTTGTTGCATTGAGACATCTTTATCTTCTTTGTTATTTTAAGTTTACAAGCCTGGGGCATGGAAATGCATGCATAGTTGCCAGATATCATGTTCTGTGCTAGCTCATAAACAGTACATGTAACTCAGGATTTTTTTAAAAATGTGCATGTTCAGATAGTGACACGCAGAAGTTTTGGGAAACCTCTTACGAAATGGTCACTGGGAAGACTGAGGAAGTAGTTCAGTTGGAAATGGGATATAGAATTTTAGAAGGCTAGATATAAGGCGTTCATGCCTCATTAAAAGATCACATTAAAAACCATACCAGTGATATGAAAATAGCTAATAAATCCTTCAGAAATTTGGCATAGTTCCGGTATCTGGGAGTGACAGTAACAAATCAAAGTAGCATTCACAAGAAATTAATTATTGATGCACGTAAACACTTCTAACATCAATTTTATGCAGTTTGTGCGATGAACACACATCAGTTCTAGTGGTGTTACCCTCCATCTCTCTTCTGTCAGCGTATGTGTTGAACGTGCAAACATTCAATGATGGATCTGTACAAATAAATAAGCAACTGCTTTAAAATACCTTTTAAAATTAAATTTTGTGCAGTTGTTATGTACCCATTTCTGTTTATGATGAAAGTTCCTTAAAAGTTGCGTATTCTCAAAGCCTTAAATGCCTACAAAATTCTAGACTTTTATGTTAAATGATACAGTACATCCATGTCAGAAGTTTTTGTGGTCTCTGTGTTGTTCAGGTAGGGTTACCTCCAGTGTTATAACTTTCATGATCTTCTTTTAATAACCGGCTCTCTCTTTTTTCCTAAATGAAATGTCACAGTGGGTGACCTTGTGAGTATACTTGAATGATCTGAAGAAGATCAATGAGCCAGGGTTATTGATAGCTGCTTGACCTTTTACTGTGTCTACAGGTCCAGTGTTATATTAGGGCATAAGGGATGAATGGCAGAATCACAAACCAGAACTGTAATTCTTATTATAGGCTCAGAAATGTCAATCCATATCTTCATTCTTAAGGGGATTCCTCCTGTTGTGTTGTAAGTAATAAAACCAACTGTTGTATCTGTCAAACTCTAGTGTTCAGTGGATGTAATGGTTGGTTTTGTCTACAGCAGTGGTGGATGGATTAAGTAAGCTTCTTTTACAGGCAGTGATCAATAGCACAATTACACCCAACATGACATTCACTAAAACATCACAGAAGTTTGGCCAATGGTCAGATGTCCGTGCCAACACAGTTTATGGTCTAGGATTTTCATCAGAAGCAGAGCTCATTAAGGTGAGTTTTCTTGAATAGTTCCTTAATATAACTGTAGTTACAATGTGTATTTTCACATTTACCAGTGCATGTATTAGGCCATTAGTGTTATACTCGTTGACTCTTGGGGGTAGACAGTTTCAGTTTAGCTTTATATTATGCACATACTTTGGTCTGATATTAATAGTTGATGTTAAATAAGTAAGGCACAAAGAAGAGAGGCATTCTTTTCTCTCATTGTTTTTTACCATAACAGTATGTGTTTGATTTCAGAGTTGTGCACTTCTGCTATAAACAATATACAGGTAGTTCTCGTTTTATGCCAGGGTTGTGTTCCTGAAAAATGTCGCCCAAATTTAAAACAAAATTCCCATTTAAAACAATGTATTTCCTGAGGTTAGGGAACTGACAACCTCATCCTATGTTGCGTATGACTATAGCACTAGTGGACATATGGACCTGTAAAGTATATATACACAGTGTATATACATTTCTAGACATATACATATATTTCTATACAATATACTTATTTCTAATGCGATAAAAATGTAAGAGACACATCCATAGTTTTTTGGTACAGTAGTTCGCATGTTATGCGAACTACCTGTAATGTTACAAATAATATAATATTATGTCATAAATATAAATATGCTGTAAATTGTGACATCTGTTATTGGTTACACAAAATAATAACTCAGTAATAAATCCAACAAATGTTATAAACATCTCAGAAGCAGGGCTATTCCGATCACATTGACTGGGTAAAGTCATATTTGTAATTGATCAGAACATATAATAAGAAGAGTCCCAACCCCAAATGGTCAGAAGAGTAAGGAGTGTACCAGTAATATTTGGTAAGGTAGGGATTTGAAGACCCTCTCATCTTTCAAAGTATCCTACATAAGGCTTTGAAATCTAATTGCAAAATCCATCTTAGACGTGCATTAGGGGCATATGAGGACATAGATCTGGCAAATTTATGGCATGCAACTGTATTACGTGCTGACATTGAATGCGGGTTTTTTACGAGAATACAGAGTCTGATAAACAGATGCTTTGATCTGATTCCATTGCAAGTGCACAGAACAGCTTACATTTTTACAGAGACAGGAAGTCAGTGTTTCTTGGAATAATACTGACAAATTAGCAGGCAGGGACTGGTTCAGTAATTGTGTGAAAATAAATCCTCAGTTATTTCTGAGGACACCTGAAGGGCCTTCTGAAGCAAGGGCTGCAGGAGTGAATAAAAAGGTTGTCGATGCTTTGACAAGATTTACTCTAAACTGACTGCTCAGTTTGCATTCACTGAGAAACCACAAGCATTATATAATTCAGGTGAAACAGGGTTCCCTTTTGAACAATAAACCATTGGAAACTGGAAGTGGATAGGTAAGAAGAGATGTAATTAAGATTCCTAGTGCTTAGCATGGTAAGAATGCTACAGTGGTTGCTATTTTAGTTCTAGGGAAGTATACATTCTGCCATTTGTGATATTCAAAAGCACCAGATACAGATAAATGTAACAACAACTGTGTTATTCTATTGCATAAGTCTCTGTTATCAGTAGTTTTCAAAGTCGATTTGTCTTCATCTGTTGCTGGAATTGTGTCCATTGGTGGAACTTGGATTATTGCTTGAATATCTGGAATTCCCAGTTCAAAATCAGTAGCTTCTGAAGCACCTCACCATTTTCACTTTTCTCCATTTGCCAAAATAATTCCTTCTCCAGTAGAAGCAGTCCATAAAGCCATAACACAGAATAGGAAGCAGCAGCAAACCTATCATCTTACTTCAGAGGAGAATATTAAGAACGCTTCTAGAAAAAGGTGACTAAAGATGGAAAGAGATCCTCTAAAAGGCTGAAGTAGAAGCAACATGTCAAAGATATGCAGGCATTTCCAAATGGGCAGTTGGAATGCAGAAGAAAGAGAAGAGGTAGATGTGGATGAAGATGTTCCTTGTGGAGCAAAGTGAGGCCAGTCTCTCAGCAGTGGAGATTGGCTTAAAGTGGAAAGTTGTACCATGAATTACATGTTGGAGCACACCCACTTCATTTGTTAAAAATGTCTCTGATCAGAATTGCCCCTTCTGGTGATGGCAGTTACCCCATCTTTTGTGTTGTGATGCCATATATGCCACTTTGTCTTTAGTTGTAATTTTACAGAAACACCATTTTTTTAACCAGTTTTGTTTAATAATCTTACATATTGATGTTTGTTGTCTCTTACGGCATTTTAGAAAGTGATAAATATTAGTTTTAGTGTTGACTTTTTCATCCTTCTCCCAAATATATTTTTGCTGAAACTGCATGAAAAAATACACAGTAAAGAAATACCAGCATTTCAGAATTGAAATTATTTATTAAAAAAGAGAAACTGCCAAAATAATGCAAAGTTACATAAACATCTGTACTACTAAAATAGCTGTGTTACATTTAAGAACAAGTGTTAAATAAAATACTTGTGTCAAGAAAACATAGAAAATGTCACTCCATTTTCAATGCTTCTTTTCAGGCAGTCAGTTCTCAAAAATCTTGCCAGTTACAGAAATTAGGATTGCACCAATAGTTGGCATAGATTCTGTTCTGGCAATCCTTACATTATTTTTGTTTGGCATTATCATCATTATCAGGCCTTCCTGTTATTGCTGCTGCTGCTGTTGTTCTTGTTCTTATTCTTGTTGTTATTTACAATTCACTTCTAGTTCATTGAGAAATTTGAAGAAGTGAAAGAGGCAACTCGCCTAGCAACTTCAAAGCCCACAACAAATGGCACTGGCACTGGTGTCACCCCTGTCACAAGTGCCAATGCGAGTCCCATTACTTCACGGGCGTGTGTACCTCCTCCCCGTTCTGCAGAGAGTCTCTTGCCTTCAAGTGACACAACACCATTGCTGGACCCTCCAAACAGCACCAACAGCTCAGCTGTTCCTTCACACAACAGTACTGCCAACTCACCAGCACCTGCTACTGCCACTGTAGCCAGCAACAATGCAGTGCCTAATGCAGTTGTAACAGGGTCTGCTGCAGACTCCAACACCCTCAAGGCATCAATGACTGCTCATCAACGCAGCCAGTCTCTTTCAGGTCTTCAGGTACTGACCCTGCTAACAAGGACAGTTTATTCTAGTCAATTTCCTATCTTTGACAGTTTGAATTTATTTTATATCTTGAAAGTTTATGTAAATTCAGCTTTACAAGTTATTACCATCCAGTTTGTATCTTGACCAGTTTCTTTATGCAACCTGTAAACATCATACCTTTGGAGAAAGTTCCTCGTTCATGGTTTGGGTTTTAAAATTAGCATATCAAGTGAAGTAGTTTGCTGTTGTGATAGCACACTTAACATTTATATTTTTAAGACACCTGGCTCAAATTTTCTTGAGGTTACTGTCTGTCCAGAACAAGCTTTCAAATGTGTTTCCTGCTTCCTCAGGCATGTGCCAGGCTGTTACCATGAAACAGACTCTGAAAATCTTCTAAATCTGTACAAACTTGCCAACCATTATCATCTTCCCATCTCAGCTTGTATACTGTAAAATAACATGACAGCTGTTTGAAGTCCGTATTTTTCTATTTTGATTGATTGTGTAGACTCTTTTAAAAGCAGAGTAGTAACTGATGTATACCTCCTGCTTTGACATTAGAAGGGTCTGCATTATGCCCACAGCATGTATTTGTGGGTTTAATACAATGTTTTGAATAGACAGTGATTATTTTTCTAAACGGTACTAACCAGTTGGACTTTGTAGTGAAGATGCAGTGTGTTCCATGTGAGGTAGAAACTGAATTATTTTGTATGTATGTAGATACACTTCATATTTCAGTGGTGAACCATTCTGGCTAGACATTTGAAATCTGATATGATTAGAGCTTATAGCTAGACCTACAGATTTTTCTGTGAAACATTTTTCTGTATTGAAAAACATGCTATATTGGTAATTACTGATTATAATTTATGAAAAGCAGTAACCATATTTCTTCTATTTTTTGAGCTGTGTAGCATTCTCTTAGAAGGTATAGGTAATGTGCACTTCAGTAGTGATTCTTACAAAACCCATGCTTCCCCTGAGTTTTGATATACAAGTTTCATTTTTGCGTATAAGCACAGTTGTATGTGCAATACATTTGGGACCTGAACAAGTAAAGGCTGATCTCTGTCACTTTTGAAAACACTATAATGAACTTCATATTGTCACTGTAGTAGTAATTTTGCAGCACACATTAAGTTTCATATGAAGTTTGTAGTCACACACGTATTTCCATCATACTGGGTTTCACATGCCCAATTACATTCGCTTCTTAGTATATTTTTGAACTGAAGATATTTATTGTAGTCACGACATCTTCATTTTCTGTGGCACATTTATCTGAAGTTAGTATATTTGTACACACTTTAATCAGATTTTTCAGCATTCTATTGTATAAGGCAGTAGCGCCTTTGCACTTTACAGTAGTGGAAGGCACATATTTTAATTAATGTGGCATTGATCATCAATGACATATCCACCCCACAAAGCAATTTTTCGTTTTAGAAACCAACCCAAAAGTGTTGACAGACTGTGTTTATAAATTATGTTGCATGCATTCAGCCTGGTGAAAGTCCCAAACATCAGGTGAAGACAGCAGGAGAAAAGCCCACAGCAGCTGCAACAGTAGTGAGTGCCATTCCAGCAGGTTCAGCAGAAGCTCAGCTCAAGTACGAAAATGATCGGCTGAAGCTGGCTTTAGCCCAGAGGTAGGTGAAATGTGGAACATATTGCTGTCAGGATGGAACTTCATTCTAGAACATAATAGACAACTGGATTTTCAGTACGAAAACTAATACAGTATGTGTAAGTATTTATCCTTCCTTATTTGTGTGTACTTTTCACATGTCATATATTGTAGTACATATAGTATAAAGAAATGTTTTAAACTAGACAGAAACATAGATCTTATGAGGAGGCAGAGGAGGAAGGGAAGAAACAGGAGGAAAGGAGGAGGATGAAGAATAAGAAGTCATGGAAGTACAGATTTTAGGAGCTTGACCGACAAGACAAGGGGAAGCAAGATCAGGAATTGAAGAGATTGACTTGTTACCAGATGTTTGTTAAGTGAAATGGAATTAAAGAAGTTGAAATGATTTGGACACAAGGAATGTGATATATCTGGAAATGAAATATAAGTTCTGTAAAGGCCAGTGAATTTGAGGGTAACTGGAGAAAAACACATAAGGCAGTATAAAAATTATTGTCTATATCAAATACGAGGCTTTGAAGTACATATAGCATGCAGGAGGCATAATGAGTGTAAAATTATGGGACGGTTGAAAGACAATGGGCATTTTTGTAATCTGTCATGTGAGACACAGTCAGGTTAGAATGTAGTGTACAGAACTCTAATGCCATTTTGTGCAGTTTTTTAAGGTAACATACAGCCTGTTTATCCATGTATGTCACTAAGCAAGGTAGACATTATGGGTGAAAATCAGAATTGCCTAACAGCTGTGGGTGAAAGTCTCCCATATCAAGTTAAAAAAAAATTGTAGTGGTTTGGACACTGGTGTTAGGTCACAGGCAGGTAGATGAATGTATATGACCTCTACACTGCATAATCTCTTTTGCCTTCATAAGCAATGCCTAACAAGACAGGCAATGTATGTATGAACATAACATTGAGGCCTTAATGAATCTTGAATTCTCTTGACAGGTTTTAAAAAAATACTCAGGTATTAAATTTCATGAAAATCTGTCCTGTGGAGCCACGTTGTTCCATGCAGAGAGATGGACGCTTGGCGACTTGCAACTGAAATGTGATTTTAAATAAGGAAAGATAGGGTTGATTTTTATTGAAATATCTTTATTGCATTCAAGTACATTATTTCTCAAGAATTTGCTGCATATGATGTTTCTCTTCACCAATATAGAACAGAAATAAGTCTTATTATTGAAGACAAAGACACTTTAAATCACGACTACTTACTTTTGAGATGGTCAGGATATGTCAGACCCTTTTAAGACCTCATGTATTGGAGAAAGACGTGGACATTAACATGTTCAGGTGAACTAGACTGTGTACTTTTGAAAGAAAAAGCTTACATAAAATATATGTTCAGTACAGCAGAAGGGAAAATGGAGAATAGGGTACTATCAAGAACTGTACCAGCTTTACCAGTTACCAGATATTGTCTGAACAATTAAAGCAGCAAGGTTGCAATGGGCAGAGCGCGTACAAAGAATTGGCAAGAATGAAATACCCAGAAGAATTGTGGATTTCAAACCCGAAGGAAGCAGGAGAGTGGGGAGACCCGTACTTTGACGGATGGATGGTGTGGCAGAAGATTTAAGAAAGTTGGGGATCCAAAGATAAAAAAGTCATGGAAGAGGGTTCTACAGGAAGCTGAGGCTTGTTGTGGGCTGTAGTGTTACTGATGGTGGTGGTGGTGGTGGTGGTGATGGTGATTACATTTTTCTTCCTACATCATGAGCTTTTTGTAAACTCGTTACAGGAATTACCGTTTCTGTCTCAGAAGCAGAATAGCTATGTAGTGTCATTGCTGATAACTTTGATAAAGTTATTATTTGTGTTCTGTTATTGATTTATAATTTAACAATGTGTTTCAACTCCTTTGGGCATGCTGTGTCAAATGAAAGATGACTTGTGGATGATGAGCTCAAAAAAAGTGTGGAAGAAAGCAGTTATATTCCATTTTAAGACACTAATCATGTTGTAGGCTGGAGGCTAGTATTAAGCTGGATGTTAAAAGTAACAGAATGTGAGGATATGGACTGGATTCATCTGACTAAAGGTAGGGTCCACTGCCAGGCTATTATGAACACAACAAAGAACTGTCTGGTTGTATATATTGACAGGGCATCACTGCACTAGTTCAGCAGCTGGTAGCTTTTGACAAATTACTGTGCTCCTTTGAGTTTGTGGTACCATAAGTCTGTCTTATAAATTAAGTAGGATAAAAATGGCATATCTTTGCACAAATGTTGGCTAAAAGTAGATGTGACATTTATCTTGTATGAGATCAGCTTCCCATACAGATTGAGTTATTATGCTGTTGTTTAGTCCTAAGCGTGTCTGCTAATTCTTATAATACTGATTTTGCTTATAGTTCAGCAAATGCAAAGAAGTGGGAAATAGAACTAGCAACACTTAAGAATAATAATATGCGACTTACAAGCGCCTTACAAGAAAGTACTGCCAACGTAGAGGAGTGGAAACGACAACTGCATTCCTATAAGGAGGAAAATCAGAGAATGAAGACAAAATATATTGAACTTGAGGCTGCCAAAGGTATATGATGTCATGATGATATGTGTATTCCTCCACATTTTTGAATTTCAAAACTTGCCAGGAATCTGGATAAATAATTAAAAATGAGGACAAGACCTGGTGGTTGTGGAGTATGACACTAGACTCTGAGTCTGATGGGTCTGACCTTGATTCTCTATCAGATCTGTGTGCAGATTTTTCTGCTGACAGATAAAACCTTCACTCCATTTGAAGATAAAACCTTGGGATTGAAGCTGAGGTTCCCTATTCCAGCCACCATTCTTTGAACACCTTATAATTGGGGTTACAAAATCCACCTTATGGCTAAATCCCACATCAGAATGGAATCTGTCTTCTTGCCAAGGTGAGCAGAGACCAAAAAGTTTAACTTGGTCATACATTGTGGCTGTAGAAACCAGCCAACCATAATTAAAAATAAATAAATGTTAGTATATAATATTACATGTCATAAGGAAGGGTGCTCAAATGCCAGGCATCTGTGGTCCAGGTGCCTAAATTTTTTATGATGGCATGTAAATTTCTGAGCAAAATTATTGCATGCTCATTCCTTACAAAAATGTACATCACTTCACATGCACCAAGCAGAAATCACCAAATGACATTGAGTGTTACAGGTCACTCCAGAATCGTGAGCAAGTACACAGTGTGCTTATGTCATCCATTTGGCACCTGGAATTTGGAGGTGGCTGCTAGATTTTTGGAAAATTTATGTTCATAGGTATTATATAAATCAGGAGTGCACAAATTTTCAAAAAAGCTAGGTGGCACTTCAAAATTCTAGGCACCAGAGGCGTGACATGAAGCAAGTTCCCAGCTGAGGACCCACAAATATTAGGTGCCAAACATATGAAGTTTTGTCTCCTGGATGACATAACACCCAGGATTTGTGCATCACTGATATAAGCCAAGGTTCAAATTGAAGTTAATTGTTGAAAGAGCTGTTGAGTGACCAAGTGAAGGGAAGATTTTAGTGTAGTTCTTACAGGCAGTGGGCTGGACAACCAAGGAATTGTGCTTTGGCTCTTGCCAGAAAGAGCGATTTTTCGTTTCTCTAAAATGCCAATGCCAACTGTGGGGCCTACTCAGCCTCCCATTCAGTGGGTGCCAGAGGCTGTTTCCATAGGCCTAAAATGACCAGGCTGTGAAGCTGGTCACCTATTTCCATCCAGTGCCATGGTTAAGGATATGTGAAGTTATTACTCCACTTCCCATATATCTTAATGTAATGGACAGGGACAACTGTACCTTGTCCCTTTTTTTATGATCAAGTGAAGTCAGTCACTTTGTTGTAATTATATGCTGTATAAAATTACGTTTGATTGGTTTGTAAAAGTCTTTGTAAATTTAAAGACTCAACTTTCAGCTTGTAATTCCATATGATGTGATTTACTGATAAGAAAAATTTATGATAGGTCTGATCGACAGGCTTTATGGACTGCAGTCCTCACACTTTGTTTAATTACTTCTGGCATATTTTACTATGATATTTTACTTTGCCCAAGTAAAGAATATACAAAATTTTTTAAAAGTATCAACACTTATCATCTGAATCTTCATTGAAAATGGAAAAATGTTCACTCAAAAATATCTAAATTTGAGAGACCTTTTGTAGAAAATAATAATAGTTACAGTATAACTGCATTCCTCTCATTGTGTAGCAGTTTGTACTAATTCCTCTAACACAGTCTTTTAAAGCAAGTGCTCTCAAAGGAACAAAATTAAAATACTTGAATGCAATTGTTATGATATCCATATTACACTTGTTTGGATGGCATAAATAAACCAAGGTCACTTCCCTTACATTAAAATATACAATTTCCAGAAAGAGATCTGATTTCTTTTGTCAAAAAAGGAAATAGGAATTGATGCACCCTGTTTTGATCCCAGATGCAACTGTAGAATTTAACATTGAGATATTTCATGTAATGTGATTTTGCATAGGAAGCACAGAAGCTGCTGCAGAATTGCGAAAAGAGTTGCAATCATTGCGTTCACGTGTTGAGAGTTTGGAGCAAGAGCTGAAGACCAAGGATGAGGAGATGAAGAGGGTTTGCAAACAGCAGTCTTTGCCAGCTGATCAAGTGTCACTACAGGGTCGTTCTCAGGATGAACGCTGCAAGGTGAACCTTCACTTGGGCTATAATATTTGTTCACAGCATGATTATGAATAGTATGTTTTTATTACACCACAATTACATTGGACATGGCCCAGTCTGTGAGGTGTGTTTTGTATACACAGTATCTTGGGAATTGCCGCTGTTTCCATCTTCCTTTTATTGGGTGACATTAAGATTCATGCAGGAGGTATTTGTTCCTTTTATTGTTGGCATCATGACCACTGACACTGATTTTGAAAATAAAACAGTATCTGTCAGTACAAGGTCTTTAGTTTATCATGAAACTGCCTGTACAGTGTTGTAGCAAGCTGTACAAGCTGTACATATTATGGAGCAGGAGGATCTGAGTACTTGATTCCTGTTTTCCCACAACAGTATGACCCGCCTTAGTTCAAAGTAAGTCTCAAAGTGCCAAACTTCTTCTCTTGTGTGGACCTCTTATCTTCAAAAGAATGTTCCTAGGCATGTCAAAGTTGTCTTGGAATAACAGGACTTGCCTCCCATATATTTTCTTCCATTTCTCATAGTGAATGGGGATTATTGACACTCTTTTAACTGTAGGTCACAGGCATTTAATTTGGGTGACTGGGTAGGCCACAGTCATTGATTTTGTCACTTGTTTATAAAAATAATGTAAGCTAACACATTCATAGAGTTTCCTATGGATCTTAAACTTATGTTGGCTTCCTGTCACAGTAGATCTCCACCGTAATATGATCTTTCTAACGTATACAACCTATGTTCCATCCATTTCTCATGTTATACTCTGGCTACATTTTTTTGTATGGTGTGAAGTGTACTAGATAGTGAGCCAGAACTTTCACAAAAAATTCAGACCACTTTATACAGTTGTTGAAATATGAACCTTCAAACTCAGTTTTGATGTTGTTAGTTGTGTTACTAATGTACCAGTTGATGGAAGTTCCTACAAGTTGCCAGGGTTGAGATCCAGCAACATAATGATGCATCAGTCCATGAGAAAAAGTTGTCCAAAAAATGAGGTCATGATTCTTGGTTCAATGTTTATACCCTCGGTGGATGGTATTTCTGAGAAGTTGTAATGTATCAGGAATCATTACAGCATTAGGACACTCTTCAAACTGCAGTACAACCAAAGGAGCTTGTGAACCAGACTGGAAATGAAGCCACACCACATGGCATATTGTGTCTTTGGCATTTTCTGCAAATGAGGCAAAAGCTGTGTTGGCAAAACAGGCAGACTACTAGCCATCTAGCTGAAGCCTTATAGGTACCATCCAAAGGAGTGTCTTATAGAAAAAACTGAAACTTGCCAGTTGTGCATATGAAGAACATCCTCATTTGCAAATTGAAACTAACCGGTATAAGAAGTACAAAGTATCTTCAAACATGACATATTTGAGAAATCCAATTACTCAACTAGGTTGGAGACTTTGCCCATAAGGAAACCCCTGATCAGCAAGGAAGTTGGCAAGTACCATATTTACTTGAATACAAGATGAGGTTTTTACCTTAAATTTGGTGCTTAAAGATGTGGCATCTCTTAAATTCGCATATGAAATGCTGCACCAGACTGCACCAAACCGGATTGCTCTGAATGGCATCTTGTGGATCCAAACCAAGGCCTGCATCACCAAATTATCATGTGTAGACAAAAGAGAGAACATGGCATGACTAAAGTTAACTGACAAAGTCTTCTTTTTTGGACTTTGCCCATCGTCTAATTTTTTAAAATAACATGAAGATGTTTCGGAAGCCAGCTGTGCTTCCATCTTCAGGCAAAGAAGTACCTTACCTGGTCAACCCCTTCAGTCAAGCTATTCTGAGTCACCGGGCACCATATAAACAGTAAACTTGTTAAGATACGTACCTGAGAATGGATCTAGTCCAAGGGTAGTAACAGGAAAATGGCTACTGAAAAATTAAAAATTAACAACCAGGCTCAAAAGCAAAACCTAGATAAATCCACAGATTAAAAACCATAAAAGTAACCATGAACTCAGACTGATCAGACCACAGACTTAACACAAAAATCCAGAACATATGTATTTAAAATTCTTAACACCACCTGTAGAGAAAACTGTGAATCTTCTTCGTGGGTTCAAGTAAGTTCATAATCCAAGAAATATAAATGTATTATTTAGTCAGTGTGGATCACAATGGCATGGCAACGCATCTCACCAGAAGTGACTGTGAAGGGTTTTAAGAAGTATTGTATATCCAGTGCAGCAGATGGGACTGATGATATGTTTTGGAATGAGAGTGGAGACGTTGGGGATGTTAGGAGTGGGTGTGAGGAAGATGAAGGCACTGACTGTGAAGATGGAGACAGTGACATTGATTGGTGAAGGTAGATGGGATCTGACATGCATTGTGTCTTAAGTGTATGAAATTAATAGTAAAATATTTTTTCTTGGCAGACATTTTATTTTTTTGGGGTCATCTTAGGTGTGGAGAAATACATTTTCCCTTGGCAAGGATGTTTTATTTGGGGGGTCATCTTAGATTTGAGTCGTCTTGCATTCAGGTAAATATGGTAATAGGAGACTGTTAGGATGTGGTAGTTCCTGTGCTTTTATCCCTCTTAATTTCTGTTGTGAGATCATGCTTATCCATAGAGAGTCCTAGCACTAGATACATAATATATGTTATGTTAATTTTGATTTTCTTTCAAATCATTGCCTGTGGCGTGTGTTATTTCTTTGGTTTGATGGTATTAATTTTGACTGCTCTTACTGGCGTAGCTTTAGTCTTTGGGCATTCTTACATTTTTTGCTGTATACTGTCTATAATCTACCATGGGCAAACCCTCATTGTGGGTAGTTAACTGACACAGATTGTCAAGTGATTTAACATAGCTTTCTGTCAGACCCAACTTAGTAGGTGTCCTCCCTGTTCTTTCTCCTGACAGCTGTAATGGATGCAGTTTCTGAAATGTTCTGTTCATTTCTAGGCATTCTTTACCAAGAAAAACCTATGTGTAATATACCACTATCAGAACCCTTTTGGATTGTCTTGTAATAGGTATGTTTCTAGCCTGCTTTTAGAATTTGCTATTGTGTTTCCATGTATGTATATATCAGAATATATTAATGTGTCAGTATGAAGTGCCACAAGATGCTCTTGCATTTTGAGTACAACTTCTCGCTTGATGCTTTCTTGCCTGTAATTCTGGAATTGCAGTTTTTTGCAACCTTTTATTGTGTTTATTCCTCTTAGGATATCTGTTTTTAGGATGCTTTTTTCTGTTTTTAATAATAATAGTAATGGTAATTTGTATATTCTTTTTGTCCATTATGGTACAAGCCTGCAAACTAATGAATTAACAAGTAGTAATTTTCCATTTTTGCTGAGGGTGCTTGAGGTCAACTACAACATGTGAGAAAGGTTATGTGAATAAATGCAGTCATGTTAAAACTTGTATGTGTACAGTTGTGATAGTACTTATTTTCAGTATTGTTAAGTTAGAGTATGTCAGAAATATCAGAAAGCTGCAGTTAAAAAACACCCCTAGAAATTAATTTTGTGTATTTAGACAGCAAGGAAATCTGCTGCATGTGTAAGACATGTTGCATAATCTCTGTTGTGTTTCCACAGAATGCCATTTAATTCATATTTTATCTTTTTTCTGTTCAAACAATATTCACATTTTTTGTAAACCATGTGCTAAAATTTAAATACCAACCCGATTATTTAAAGGTTAATGCAAATATTGAATACTAAAAGGGTGTTTCATACAGTGTATTATTATGTGAAGTAATGTGCTTACTGAGATAAAGGCAAAGTTTTTTACTGGCTGTGTGTTGCTGTGTATGGGCGATGTGTCACTGGTTCTGTTTAATATTCTGTGTGTTACAGAATCTGCAACAGGAGAATGCAGAGTTGCAGGCTGCAGTGTCATTAGCACAGGCACAGCTAGAGACAGCTCTCTCAGCTCAGGAATCTCAAAAACGTGTTCTGGAAACACTGAATGCACAGTTGGCAGCTCGACTGCAGGAACTGGCTGGAATTCATCGTGAGATTGCAACAGCCCTACAGACATGAGAAGAGGTTCATAGCATCCCTTACTGGTCAACTGTGTAACATTCTGCCACAGCTCAACTGTCATGACAAGGTGAACAAACAGACGTAAGAGACATCCATGTTGATGATTGAAATGTAGAAGTGGGGTTATTGAATTATGAGGGGGGGGGAATAGTAAAATAGCTGGAAAATGATCATGTAATAAAAAAAAGAGTGAAACAAAAGTCAGTAGAGTTTTCCCTTATGCGAATGGAAGTGACCGTGTTAATGTTTTACATGGAATGAGTTTTTAAATATGCTATAGAGAATAACAAGGCATTGAAACCTTGCATATAAAATTAAAACCACACTTAATAATCATCACGTTTCATGTGTGTTATCATGAAGCTAAGATGACCATTGAGGCTGTTTAATTATGGTTGAAATGCAATGTTCTAAAAATGAGGAAACTTTATTCCACTTCCCCCTCCACATGTCTTATAATACATATGGAATAGGCTAATATGCTGAGTGGATGCAGTATGTAAACACTGTCAGTTTGAAGGTTTTGCTGATATAATTGCCATTGTTATGGAATTTTACAATAAGTTCACACATAAGTATTGAAAAACTCATGTGTTATGTTAATTAAAGAGAAATTCCAGTGAACATTGGATAGTTCCAGGAGGGCAAGATATACAAGTAAAAATGAGTGATGTACAAAATTTTAAATCATGAAATTGGTGCTTGCCCCTTATTACTTTTTCCATATTCTTTGCATGGACAATAGTTGATAGTAAGTTTTGGTGTTGTCTTTCTTCCCTGCAAGACTGATGTTCATTAGTTATAGTAGAAATAGCATGTGCTGAATTTGGTACACAATTCAGATTTCTTATGAGACAGATGAAATGGAAGTGTGTCATGTATGCTACTCAGTCAGTGGAGATATTAATCTTAAGTATTGGATAGAAATCCCCATTGCTTTAATTTGAGATTTATTCTGATAAGAAAATTAATTTCTCCAGATTTTATGCCATTGGTTTGTGTATTATAATGCAGTACTTGCCAATGCATATGTCAGTTCCCATGTTGTTAATATGTGATGAAACTGGAAGTCTCTCATCCAGATGTGCATTATTAAAACAAACCGTGCACAGTGTTGTCATATTTTATGGGATGCAGAGGAATTGTGGAATGTGTTGATATTTCTCTCATGTTTGTTTAGGACTCCTAGGAAGATAAATATGGTCCCTTTTGTAATAACAGCAAGTATTTTACACTGTAATATACTAGTAGTAATTGTTTGTTTCTCTTAATGTAATAGAAAGATTTTTGAGTGGTGTATAAGTTGTTAGACACATAACACTACGTTATGTACTACTGAATGTGTTGGGTGAGGCAGCTGGTTCTGCACAAACTCCCCCAGAGAGACATAGTTGATTACCACTCTGAACACTGCCCAACAGTTGGAAATTGTTATGATGTACAGTACAGTTTATAAAAACTGATTCAATGAACAAACAATGATTCAGGTGTCAGTGGTACTGTGAAGATGGGGTTAAATCCTGGCACTGTCATATGTGACATATGATATTTTATAACTTTTCTGATCTCTGAGTTGCCTTTATTATACTTGACTGTACATTGTTGTATGTATTGTGATGTGAGATATTTGGTTTTTTATGCTTAATTCTGTATTTACACTTTGACTTCTTTTCTACAGGTGGCTTTGATAGCTTTAATAATGCTAGAAAAGTTTCACTTCTTAAACACTGAAATTCAAGACAGTGACATCCATTGCAAGTCCAGAATAAACACAGTTTCTAGTAAAAGATATTTATAACATAATTTTCAGGATAAAGGTAATAGAGCAAAGATAGGATGCATATACCTACAGAACATTCAGAATAGTTTCATTAGTTACTTTTAATATTTATATATTCTGTATTTTATTCCATATATATGGTGTGTTTGTGGTACAGTTGATAAGAATTGTAAAACAAGTCCAAAGAAAGTCCCTGAAAATTGCTGCAAATATTAGAGGAGTTAGTATAAGTAAATGCACATTAGATTAGCAACTCACAGAATTGTTCTGATATTTATGGAGCTGCAAATAAAGCTAGTTCACCTCCATTGATATGTATCTGTCTTATGATATTATGTGTTGGTATTATGGTATCATCATGGCACAAATATCAGTCACACAGTGAATACTCTGGACAAGATCTTGATAGCATAATGAGTATCCATCTTACATCTTGCAGAAGCATTGAATGTGATGTTACATGATCCACGTTAATGAAATTTTTGAACCCATGGTAATTAATTATATGGCAATATAATTTAATTCAAGCAAAAATGACTGTGTTTCTTTATTTAAAAGAAAATTTAGATATAATGTAGAATGGAATGTTCTCAGGACTTACATTCCTTTTCCAGCAAATTTCTTCTTGATTGTGCATAGAAAAAAGGATGTCTCATTCAGTTAAGTGAAATTCCTCATTATCAGAAGTATTCAGCAGCCTTTGTGCTTCTACTGTTATTTCTTTTTGTTTTGTAGTGTGAATGGATTTAACATACATTGCTCATTTGTCAGCAGAGACTGTTGTCACATGGAGTAATTTTTACACATGAGAGTTGAGATTTTACACGTTATACAGGGTTCTGCAGAAAACCCTGACAGTTTTCCAAACGAAATAATTCAATCGCGTTTCACCTTATTATGTAACAGTTCTTATCACTGAAGAACTCAGTGCATGCCATTTTATTTTTTGAAAAGTACCTCACTCAGATGTCCCCAACCATCGCACAAACACTGCTCAAATCTTCCTCAATGACTTTCCATCACCCGACAAGTCATCTGCTCCGGGATAGTTGTGATTTCTTCCTTTATTCTCTGCATTAGTTCCTCGATGGTTGCAGGCTTAGAGATGAAAACTTTACATTTGAAATACCCACATAAAAAGTAATCACAGGTGGAGAGATCAGGTGAACCCGCAGGCCATAGGACATCACCACCACGAGAAATGACATGTTGTGGAAGCATTTCTTGCAGAACACTCATTGATGCCCTTGCTGTATGGGCTGTTGACCCATCTCATTGGAAACATACTGAAGAGAGATTGATTCCACAACTCTGGTTCACAGAAGTTGCATAACATTTCCACGTTGAATGTCACAGTAACCGCCACACCTTCGTTGTCTTCAAAGATGTAAAGGCCAAGGACCCCAGAAGATGTGATTCCACACCAGACAGTCAATTTATTGCTGCAGAGAGGACGCTGATGAAGCTCTTATGGATTTTCGGGTGCCCAGTAGCTGTAATTTGGTTTGTTCACTTAACCAGACAAGTGGAAATGAAGCACATGACAAAAATGTTTCCACAACACGTCATTTCTGGTGGCAGTGATGTTCCATGGCGTGCGCATTCACCTGATCTCTCTGCCTGTGATTACTTTTTATGGTCATATCTCAAAAGTAACATTTTAATCTCTAAACTGAGAACCATTGAGGAACTGAAACAGAGAATAAAGGATGAAATAGCAGCAATTCAAGAGCAGATGATTCACTGGGTGAAGGAAAATCTTCAAGGAAGATTTGAGCAGTATTTGAGAATTTCTGGGAGACACCTGAGCACCGTACTTTTCACAACACAAAATGGCATGTATTTAAGTCTTCAGTGACAGTAACTGTCACATAATATGGTGCAGGTCATTGTGTTATTTCGCTTTGAAAACTGTTAGGTTTTTCTGCCACATCCTGTATATGATTACTTTTAATACTAATGGAAGCATTACTAAGTAGAACTGTCAGTGAAGTAGAACGTGTTGTCAGTAACGATAAGAAATCACCAGACTGTACTCATGTGAAGCAAAAGGTTATTTAAGGTCAGTTTGAGATTGTATTCATATGACGTAAGCTGATCATGATGTGTCTGGTTTGTAAGGATTCCATACACCTGTCTGAGGTAACATGCTTTAATATGTATCACATTAAGGTCCCTAGGGGGAGGGGTATTTAAAATGATGTTAACTGCAAACATGGATTGAAATTTGAAAGAAAAAACTGAAACATGCATGTTATGCTGATAGCATAATGGCTAAATTAAGTTTCAGAACTGCAGATGCACTGTGTCCAATGGTTACATTGATTTGTTCCCTGAACATTGCTGTTATGTAGAATATTATTATTTGTATGTGTGATTTGCCGGGGTCTGAATATTGTGTATGTGCATTTTTTAAGAAAGTCGCACAACTTAAATTTTGTATCAAGCTTTATTTTTTAATTATTTATATAAACATTGTTTTACACCTTGTTACTTCAAGCTAACAAATGAATTATCATAGTAGAAAGTCAGCTTTCTTTACACACAAATGCAATAAACGTGTCTGTTAATTCCTTTTTAATTAATTACATTTGTCATAACTTTCATGTATTTAAGAAAGTTCTGCAGAAAACAGCCCATTTTTATTTGACAAATAGTATTACTCAGTTGAACTGCATGTGATATATAAGGATATCTACAGGTATGGTACACAAGTTAGCCTTTCCAATCGTTCCTTTATTGAACATGGCAGGTGTGAAATATAAGTTGTGAGTTGTCAGAAATTTTTAATTTTTGAGTACTGGTATGTATATAAAAGTGCTTGTGTTATTTTCTGCTGAGAATTGTGTGTTTTATGTACATTCTGAAAGACAGAGGGTATTAAAGACAAATGAATGCTGGAGAATTGTTGTACAGTGTTTTATCGTTGGCCTGCCCCACTTGACAGCGTACAGCATGGCAACCATATGGTGAACACAGTCAATATCCCTTATGCTCTTGTATACCTTGTCCCTGACAGAATGATGCAAAATCGTCTATGACCTCTTTCAGTTCCTGAACATCTGTTATCTTTGTAGCATTCACCCTGTTCCATAAAACCCTTGACAAGATAGGTCCATGAGCAACAAGTCTGCTGGTTTGCTGGCCAGTTAGTAGAGCCTTAACAGCCACTGCATTTAAAAAAGTCCATTCAATAAATCAGCGTGTGCCTATAAGAATGAGACAAGTACCATCTTGGTTGGGAGAAAGGATTCAGTGTCATGGCATAGAGATCAGAAGCTCTGTCTGAACATTGTTTCCACACATGTTCAAATAACTCTTTCCAGCAATACTTCTATCAAAAAATAATGCATTGATGCCCATTTAATTTTGTTGGTGTTATTGTGTGTGGATTCTGTTAATATGTCCACTAAGTTTGAACATTGCCTTATCTGTCCAGATAATGCTTCTAATTAAATAAGGATGCTTTCCACAGTCACTCACTATATTATTGAAAAATTTGCCCATTCTGTATTTTTAAGTGTTATTTCACAGTGCCATCGGTTGTTGAGTTTGTGTACTGTCCACGATAGATGAATGAATGGTTATGGATTATTGATGCAATGCTACTGATGGAGAAAATGATGTGCTGGGAAAAAAACCTGTTCCAGTTCCACGTTGTCCAACTGAAATCCCACATGGGATTTAGTTTAGGGTAATGAGCCTTGAAATGCAAATTATGACAGATTATGCTTGAAGGTAAAATGCTAGGGATGTAGTGATTCTTTATCTTCGTAACATCCAAGAATTGTGAGTCAATGGTGTATAGGGCATAAAAAGTGTAACTTTTGTTCAGAACTTTCTTTTGCTCCATTCAATAAGAACTTGGTGAGTTACACCTGAGATACATGCAGAAATTCATGTAAGTCATGTGAAGTGTGTTATTTTTCCTGATTCTAACCAGAATTGGAATGTGTAAGTGCACATTTTGACAAAACCACCAGCTGTTAAATTTCAAGGTCCAGTGTTGTGTGGTTCCCAGCTTGTTACAAGCAGACAGACAAACAAGAAATTAATATGCAATATTTTGCAATATTTTCTTACTAATGCACCAGAGAACTGCAAAGCCATGTTAACCAACCAGAGTCCACTCCATTCATTTACCTAATTTAATCACAAGGGAGGAGGTGTAGGCAGGGAGTCAAATATTTCTTAAATATATTCTTTGTCAAGTGTGCTGTTTTTTGTGGTTAGTGTTCTGCAGCAGTTAGAATTGCCTTGTGACTGGTTTTATATCAGTTCATTGAACAAAGTTTCTCACTAACAGATAACCTCCAAGAAGAACCAGAAGATTTTCCATTTCAAGGTTTGGTCGAGAATGGAGCAACTGTAAAAAAGAAAAACGCGCCTGCAAACCTCAAAGAAATAAAATCTTAATCACTGGGGTCAACCACGCATGAGGATGCACAGCTGAACTGTCTAATTCACTTGGTAACACTTTTGAGGTTATGGGAACTGTGATGCCTGGCTCCAGGCTTGAAAATGCCACGCGTTTAGCACATAGAGAAATAAGTCAACTACATTGTGATGATTTTGTAACATCTAGGGAGAAGCAAATGACATTAACAGAAATGAATCTAACACTGGCCTCAGACATGTAAGAAAATTTTCACTCCAAAATAAACATACTAATGTTACTACAGTGACAGCCCCACATAGATATGATCTTCAGGAAACCTCTTGCATAAATGAAGAAATAAAAGTTTATAATAGGAAGCTGCATAAAATGTTGAAGGATATGCAACATGTAAGTGCAGTAGACACGAATCTCACTAGAAATGAATTTACACGACATGGTCTACAAATGAACCTTTCAGGTAAACAAAAGATACCTAAGATCATAGGACAAAATATAACAAATCTCTTTAACAAGAGAGAAGAATCCCCCCCGTCGGTTTGCAATGGAAGTAAGTTCCTACAGCTACTACTACTGATGAAGCCATGATGAAATCTATTAGTGACAATGTTGATGACTTGCATGAAAACGCAGTTAGGACATCAGGAAAACCAAAGAGAACTCCGATAACTAGGAAGGAAGACTTTTTATGGCCAACGAGCTCATCGGAAACAGTGTAGTGGGTAATAGTACAAGAAGTGGCAATTGTGTAATAAGTAGGGAAAATTTTTATTTCAAGCAGAATGATATATGTGTCAGAAATACAAATAAAGTGCAGAGTTTCAAAATAGTAATAGACAATGAAGATCAGTGTAAAAATATAAGGCAGAGAAGTGACATGAGTAATATAGCAAGTAAATTAAATACTACAAATACAACTGGAAGATACAACAATCATGAAAGGAATGTAACACACATACTACCTCATAATCAGCCTATTATGATTTAGCATCAGAACATTAGAAGTTTAAGAAACAAAACAAATGAACTTTCGTGTCAGTTGTATCGTGACCCACCTCATCTCTTGTGTCTAACTGAACACCATCTACATCTTGATGAGTGGGCATCATTAGATATTGATAATTATATTAGGAGCTTATTATTATAGGAAAACAAAACACAAAGGAGGTGTCTATGTAGATTCATAATGGTATAAAACTTACAACTTTAAATATTGATAATTACTGTTCTGACCAAGACATTGAAGTATGTGCTATTTGTCTTGACTCTGTCTATGATAAACTATGTATTTTAGCTATTTACAGAGCTCCTTTGGGTAACTTCAACACTTTACTAACTAAATTTGATTTTACACAAATTTTTTAACTGCAGTTTTAACTTCATTATATGTGGAGACATTAACATTAATTACCTTGAGGAGACTTATAAAAAAAATCAACTCGACAATGTCTTACTTTCGTTTAATCTCAGTAGCATCATCATGTTTCCTACTAGAATTGAACCAAATTCTTTTTCAACTATTGACAATTTTTTTATAGATAAATTGTATTTTGACAAATTTTATATTATCCCCTGAATAAATGGCCTTTCTGATCATGATACCCAACTATTAACAATTTAGCTTGTTCAGAAACAAAACAATGATCACTTTACACATTTTAAAAGAAATATAAATCAGTTTACTATAGCTAACTTCCAATTTAAACTTAATTATGAGAATTGGGATTCCGTTTTTGAAGAAAATGATGTCAATATAATCTTTAATTTCTTCTTAAATATATTTCTAAGGCATTATTATGCTAGTTTCCCTTTGATCAAAGCCCATAAACTGTCATATTATAATTCATGGATTACATCTGGTATATGAGCTTCACGTAAGCACAAGAAAGAGCTCTGTATTGAACTCAAAAATAATGAACATCCTATTTTAAGAAAATACTATAAAGATTACTGTTGAATCCTGTCAAAAGTTGTAAAACAGGCAAAAAGAATGGAATATGACACACAAAACTTAAATTCAAATAATGTAATGAGAACATCTTGGAAATTAATAAATAATGAATTAGGCAGGGATCATAAAAATCAGAATATAATCAGTAAATGCTGATAGCAGGAACACTGTGAATCGCCCAATCATCGCTGATGCCCTTAATAAATATTTTACGGCTATCACAGGTACCATTATTAAAAACATTAATGCAAATTACTGTTGTACTAGCAACTCTGGCAGTAATCATAATACATGTTCTTATTCACAGAAGCATGCATTTCAGAGTTCCTTTCCTAGTATAAAATGTAAATGTACTTCTACTAAAGAAATTGAGAAGACAATAATGTCTGTTCAGTCATCAAATTCTTTTGGTTATGATGAAATTCCTACTAAAATATTTAAGTTATGTTCCTCTTTCATCAGCTAAATTATATATGTAATAGAATTCTTATCACTGGAGTTTTCCTCTATAGGTTAAGATATGCAATTATAAAACCTAGACTTGGGAAAGGTAATAAAGAAGACATATCCATTTACAGGCCAATATCAATCTTAACCTCTTTTTCAAAAATTTTTGCAAAAGTAATGCAAACTAGACTGCTGAAACATTTAACTGATCATAATATCTTCAGTAATGAACAATTTGGTTTTAGAAAGAAATTAAGAACAGATAATGTGACATGTCAATTAACTAATGAAATCGTAAATGCTTTGAATAACAAATCATTAATAGGTGATAGTTTCTGCGAGTTGGAAAAGGCAGTCGACTGTGTTAATCACAAAATACTAACTAACTAACTAACTAACTAACTAACTAACTAACTAACTAACTCCATGGAGCAGAGGCCTTCTTGAGAAGCTAACAGTTTCTCAGCTAGTCAAGAAATTCCCCGCATTTTATGGAACCTGGAGATTCATTACCACATTCACAAGAGCCCGCCACCTGCCCCTATCCTGAGCCAGCTGAATCCAGTTCATGCCCCCATCCCACTTCTTTGAAGATCAATTTTAATGTTATCCTCCCATCTATGCCTGGGTCTCCCAAGTGGTCGCCTTCCCTCAGGTCTCCCCACTAAAATCCTGTATGCACCTCTCTTCTCCCCCATACGTGCTACATGCCCCGCCTATCTCATTCTTCTCGATTTGATTACCCCAATAATATTTGGTGATGAGTACTGGTCATTAAGTTCCTTGTTATGGGTAGTCTTCTCCACTCCCCTGTTGCCTCGTCCCTCTTAGGCCCATATATCCTCCTCAGCATCCTAGTCTCGAACACCTTCAGTCTTTGTTCCTCCCTCCATGTGAGAGACCAAGTTTCATACCCATACAAAACAACAGGTAAAATTATACTTCTGTATACCCTAATCTTTGTGTTTTTGGATAGCAACCTGGAAGACAAAAGATTTTGCACCAAATGATAGCAAGCATTCCCCGACTTCAATCTGCTCTTAATTTCTTCATGAATGGAGTTCCGATTCGTTAGGGTTGCTCCCAAATATTTGAATTCTTCCACCCTTTCAAAGTACTTATTATCTATCTTTATGTTGTGATTGTGTCCTGCATTCTGATTTCGAGACATGACAGTGTACTTAGTTCTCTCAGCATTTACTTTTAGACCAATTGCCTTACTAGCAATCATTAAATCTTCAGCATTTTTCTTTATACTATGTATGCTTCTGCCAAATATGTTAACATCATCAGCATAAACCAGAAGCTGATGTGTACCATTCAGTTTCAAGCCCTCCTGGTTTGCCTGAACCCTCCTAATGGCATATTCTAAAGCAAAGTTGAAAAGCAATGGTGACAGAGCATCTCCCTGTTTCAAGCCATTTTTAATAGGAAACGTGTCAGACAGATGTTTGCCTATCCAAACTCTGCTATTCGTTTCACTTAGACACATTTTTATTAACCGTACTAGTTTCATGGGGATACCAAACTCAATGAGAATATTATACAAGACCTCCCTCCTAACAGAATCATAGGCTTTCTTGAAGCCTATAAAGAGCTGATGCACTGCCTCATTGTGTTCCCATTTTTTCTCAAGTATTTGACGAGCGCTGAATATGTGATCAGTAGTTGACCTGTTACGTCGAAATCCACACTGATGATCCCCAATAATTTCCTCTGCATATGGAGTTAACCTTGACAAAAGAATGTTGGATAGAATTTTGTATGTAGTTGACAAAAGTGATATGCCTCAATAGTTACTACAATGTGTTTTATCACCCTCTTATAAATAGGCACAATGACTGACTCCTTCCATTCCTCAGGAAATTCCTCCTTATTCCAAATAGAAATAATAAGTTTATGGATCTCAGACCAAATTATCCTACCCCCTGCTTTAATCAACTCTGCTGGAAACTGATCAATACCTGGAGATTTGTGTCTTTTTAGCCTTTCAATAGCCATCTCAACCTCAAAGGCACTGGCTCAGGCACTATTGGCTCTGCCGTATGTACTTCAGTCTGCCTAACATCATTAACCCCATGTATATTCAACAGCTGGGAGCAATGATTCCTCCACCTAGCCAAAATACTGTGGGAGTCTGCAACAAGGTCACCCTTCTCATCCTTTACTACATTAGTTCTAGGTTGGTACCCCCTCTTAAACTCATTGATACCCCTATACAAGTCTCTGATATTTTTGTTTTTACTGTTAGTTTCAAGTTCATTAATTTTAGCTTTCAGATATCCCTTCTTTTTGTTCCTGAAATGTCTACTAGCTTCACATCTTACATTGTGCGGATTATCTCCATTATTTTGGTTTGGATTCTGTAACCACTTAATTTTAGCCTGCTTCCTTTTTTCTAAAAATTCTACACATTCTGTATCAGACCATGGTTTACACTGCTTCCGCTCATGCAGACCTAGACTCTCTTGACCTGAGATTTTGATATTCTCTTTAATGTTTTCCCAGGCCCTATTCATGTCCTCACTAACATTTAAGTTTTCCAAAGCTGCAAACCTGTTTGAGATCTTAAGCTGATACTGTTTCCTAACCTCTACTTCACTTAGCTTCTTGAGATTAAATCTCTCTGCCTCAAACTTCTGTGCTGCTTGTTTACTTACTGGCAGCCTTTCCCTAACTTTTGCAGCCACCAGATAGTGATCAGTATCACAGTCAGCTCCCCTGAAAGATTGCACTATGTGTGACATCCTATCATTAACAAACTCCACTCTCTTGATTGCTGATACTATTCTCTGGTGTACAAAAAAAACCTGTTCCCAATTGGTGATTTTCTTGCCCTTTGCCATAGAAAAAAGTATACTCCCTGGCTCTTACAGTCCCTTCTTTGTCCCACCTAACCTCCTGTATACCCACTAAATCTAACTTAGATCTAGCTAATTCCATGGCCACTGTCATAAGTGACCCTGACCTATACATGCTCCTCACATTCCATGTTCCAAAACTCATGTCCTTTTTCCGTAGCTGGGGTCATATAAAAGAATCAGTCCAGGCCCAAGGCTTCTGTGACTGGTTCGTAACATAGTAATTTTTTACAGTAAGGAGTTGTTAGCACCTCTTCCAACCCCCAAGCTGGAGGACCACCCCTTGTCGGCTGTCCACGACGGCTTATTCAATATATTCACAGCTACCCTCCATAACTGGAGGCCGTTCCTCCATCTGCAACCTGAGGACGCACCATGCTGTGGTGACAGGGGCCCACTTAACACAAAATACGATTATCTAAATTTGAGTTCTATGGTATAAGTGGCAACTATTATAAACTTTACGGATCCTATCTGGTCAACAGATATCAAAGAACATTGCAGTATGATCGAAATGATAGTATTACAACATCAAATTGGGCTAAAATTACACATGGTGTCCCTCAGGTTTCGGTTTTGGGACCTTTGCTCTTCCTTGTTTTTATAAATGATTTACCTAAGTTTGTAAAATATAAATCAGTTCCTAATTTATTAGCAGGTGATACTAGCATCTTATTGTCCCATTCAAATCATACTGACTTTAATATTAATATCAACACTGTTTTTAAAATTTTAAATGATTGGCTTAAAAAAAATTTACTTCCTTAAATTTTTCCAAGACTAATTTTACTAATTTCACAACCAAAAAAATAATAAAAGTGAAATAAACATTTACCATTCCCTTTTTCACTTAGTTATGTCTTATGGCATAATATTTTGGGGAAACTCGTCATATAGTTCTGTGATTTTTAAAATGAAGAACATGGTAATTAGGATAATGATGGGGTGTGGGTATAGGGAGTCTTGCAGAGAATCATTCAAGGAATTAAAAAATATTACCACTTTCATCACAGTACATATTTCTATTATTACTGTTTGTTGTTAATATTAGGGATTATTTTGTTTCAAATTATGCATACCATAGCAATAATACTAGACAAAGAAATTATTTACATTTGCCTCAGGCATCTTGGACCACATATCAGAAGGGAGTTTATTATTCAGGTATCAAAATATTCAGCGCTGTTCCCAAGGTGATTAAGGATATCTCCAGCAAACCTAATAAGTTTAAAATTGTTTTAAAGCACTTTTTCTACGTACACTCATTTTACACTTTAGATGACTTTTTTACAACCGGTAATATCTTACTTTATTGTGTTATATTATCATTCTCCTTACATTGTACAATTTATAAACCTTTTTATACATTTATTGTACAGTGTGTTTTTACCTTTCATCAGTTTTAAACTTATCAACTGTGTGTAAAAATTCGCATGTTTGCATATTATGCTGCAATTTACTTGTATTTTGTATTTGTACCCATTTGTATTTACTTATTTAATTGTAATTTCTGTTCTAATTTTGCACTTTTTATTAATTATTTTGACTGTGTTATCTTCAGGACTGGCTTTCTGTTACATGGAGCCGAGTTATTTATTCTTCATTCTTGACTATTTCTATATCCAGTGGATGAACTCCTGTATGTGGATCTTTTGGAATGCTATTAAAGTTGAAAATGAAGTTGAAGTACACCAACCAAGCAAAAAGTTTCCGTTTTCAGGCTGACATTGGCTAGTGCACACTGAGCAGGTACGTACCAACAGGAGTCTATAACTTACACTTAAACAACATGCGTACTAGAAGATAGCGTCGATGAAGGTGTGCAATTAGGATATCACCAAGCATATCAACTCACAGCACATGACCCTGGGCTTTCAAAGGAAAATAACAACATGCCTAATACAGTTGTGTGTATGTACTGACACTGAATAGACCAGAGGTGGCCGCATAGACAAGATTTGGCAGCTGCAGTTTCCGAGGCAACTTAGACAGTGGCCATAGATTAAAAACAAGTACCTTTACCTTATTTGATGGCTTCTTTTTTCTGTTCATCCAATTACAATAGGTTAGTTTTAGCTAGTTACAAGTACCCTTTCTTTAGAAAATGCCATCCACCATCAGCCTCATGTGCATGCTATCTGAATATTATTATATGCAGCCAACTTGTGTGAGTCCACTCTAGTGATGTGTGTGAGCTGCATTATGGCCAGCCCTGAAATGGACACATGAAGTTAATAGAGTGGATACACTTGGTAGATCTCCTTAATCGATAGAACACATAGCTGTATAAATCAGTTGACTACAGAAATTAGATAGGTTAGACTGGTTACACATGTGATAGAGAAGGCTGGTAGACTGAGGTTTTCATTCTTCTGGGATGTTGCATGGGGTTGGTTGGTAACAATGTGTCTGTCCAATCTTCAATGGTCAAGCATTAAAAAAAATCTAATCAAATCCATCTATCCATTGCAGTTGTTTTGCAAGGTCACATAAAAATTTCATCCATGTGCTAAAATGAATTAGCACAGAAAGGATAAACCAGAATTTGTCAGGAAGAAACTCTTCTTTTCACCAGAGGTTTTAACCTGTTGTAACTCCACAGCATATGGTTTCTTGAAGGTTTATATTTGCTCAGCTGGTCGGGAAATATGCCATTATTTATATAATCCAAAGGTTCATTGCCATGATCATAGAAGCCTGTCATTTTACCCTCTGAGCCAGTTCAATCCAGTTAGCCCAAGTGAAAACTCATATTTCTTCCAGGCCCAATTTAATATTGTACTCCCACTTACCTCTGGGTCTCAATTATTTTGCTTGACACTACAGTCTTACAGGCTTTTCCTGTCAAACACTGCATACAATTCTTATTTCCCCCACACCTCACTAATCTCATATTCCTTGATTTAATTGTCATAATAATAACTCACGGTCATCTGAAATGTGCCTCTTTTCACAACATGATGCATGGTCCTCAGACTGGATGGATGAAACAGCCTCTGCATACGGAAGGCAGCCATAAATATTTCTAAAGCAGCAGCTGCAGACAGCAGACTGGTGGTGGTACCCTTGCTTGGGGGTTGGGCAGTGTGTTAACACCTCTACAAAATGTTAGACTGAATTTCACTTTCAGATGGATTCAGCAGAATGACTTAGTGAAAAATGAACATGAGCTTTGCATCTGGGAATACCAGGCATCCCTGAGATTGTATTCTTAATCATGAAAATTCTCAAGATAAACAATATCCCAGTTTAGACTCTGCTGTTGTTTAAAACTGGTATTGCCTTGCTGTTTGGTTAGTGAAGACTTATATGAGGGTAATTCAAAAGGTAAAGGCAATTTGTGAATTAGGCAAGGACCACCAGCGATAGCAGCCAACTGATTGTAGCTGGTTGTAACTCAATTCTGACAGGTGTCCACATGTATTGCCCAGCACTCCACTGTCAATCTGGCTGAAGCGGTGACTATGCAAACATGGACGCTGTGTTTTCTGATTGCATCATCATTGAACAGTGGGCCGTGATAAGATTTCTTTGGGCAGAAGGGTCAAACCTGCTGACATCCACCAAAGAATGTTAGCACAGTATGGTAGTGTGAACTTCATGAGTCAGAGGAAAATTTACAAATGGGTAGCAAGGTTTAAATCTGGAAGGGCTCGTGTGACGAAGCTCGATCAGGACACCCATCAACATTGCACTCTCACGGCAGCATCAGTCGTGCTAACACTCTCATTCGAGAAGACCAACGGATTACTGTGTCTGAAGTTGCTGATATGCCAGACATTAGCTCCGGTTCTGCCTTTTCCTTTTTGAATTACCTATGTATTATTATAATATTCTAGCATGCGTCATGACAAAAATTAATTGTCCACTAGAAAAAGCTGTTTCATCAAGAAATATTCCAACAGGTTCAAATGTCTGCCCCACTCATTTGTTTGTTGTTACTGTGACATTGAAAAGTGTCTCATTTTTAATAGCAAATGTAGTTATAATATTTTGCTCACAACCACATCCTAGGGCACATTTTTGAACAATGTATAACTATTTTTTAAGGAATGTAATTAATCACACGAATTTAAGTGGTACTCTATCTTCAGCAGCACAGCTCGGAGAAATATGCTGGTCCAAATACTTAAAAACAGCCCTGCAAAAGATAATACATCAACTGCAGTTGTGAGTCTTTCATTACAGGAGAAATTATTGTGTTGCTTGCGGGGTACGAGCCTAGTCTCTGACGGCATATACGAGGGTCACGCCGAAACTAATTTCCCATGTTTTTATTTAACATGTTTTTACTCCACAACTTTGCTTTTTGCACTGTTCAGAGGTGCATTCTTCAAGAATTCTGAATTGTTCTTCGCGCTTGCAATCGTACTTAACTCCACCATCTTTCGCAAGAGGCGTTGTTGCCGCATCCATGCAAAATGGTGGTTACGACGCTGGTGTATGCTTCGATGGACATCTGTGGCGTGCATCAGGGCACAGATTACTACCACACTGACCAACATTAGTAGTGTCATTCGTGATCTAATCGTCTGTGTTCATCGTTGTAAATCGACGAAGGGAGTGTGTGTGTGTGTGTAGAAAGAAGGCAGGAAGTGTGTCAAATGGCATGTTGCTTGTATGCATTGTAAATGGCTGGTATTTCTACTTCAAAAGCGTGGCAAGTGAGTATTTGATATTAAAAGTAGTGGGAATTAGGCGGAAATGTTGACGGAGCTGCAGAATAATCTTTGTAACACCGGATGCCCGCGAGATCATAGTCTCTCGTTTCAGCAAATTTGAGGATGTCCTGTAACGACGAAAAAGAACGCATTAAGACACCTTCGATCATTCCTGCATAATCCCCTAATCTGTCACAAGTTAAATCTGAATATGAGTCAGACACAATTAACGTTTCAAAACATCATTTTGAACCGAATGTTATATTTTCTCTCGACTTTGGTGATGGGCACAACATGTGAATCGGTACAAAATTACATCGCAGAAGGAAGTTATCGCCATAGTCACTGCCGTCAGAACCTCAAAACGTAACTTGTTTCATTAAATTATATATCCGTACTAGCAGCATAACTATGGCTGTTCTCGCTTCAAGGTTTCATTATTAGAGACAGTACGTTATAGACGCAGGAAAGTTACGTTCTGTGATTATTTCTTTTTATCCGTAGGTTATTAAACCACATGTGCCAATGATAAAATTCAGGAAAGGAGCCCTCTCAGCGATGGGTGAGTTTACGTTCTACAGTTAGTACATAATTAGTTTGTTAAATATTCATACAAAAGTGAAGAAATGTAACTGTATACAGTTTTCTGTATTAATATCACATTAATATGTGAGATAAGTTGAATAGTGTAAGGTTTAGATTGAAATGGGATGCAAGCGAAGGAAATAAAGGCATACAAAACTGGCCATGATCTTAGAAAATGAAGATTAGGATAGGAAGCAGGTTAAAATTGCCTAATGATAGTAAGCCATGTCAGTGGCATCTTTGCTGTCTCTCTTATGCATGCACAGTTTAACCATTATCATATATGATTAAGCAATTTTTGTTGAAAGCCAAGAAAATTATTATCCCCTGCCATTCCTGAAAAGCGAGAGATCATGCTTATGGTATTTCATAACAGTAACTTTATGCTTATTTTAAGATGAATAATAATATATGAAAATACTCTTGTCCATTATGGGTGTTTGTTATCTGTACACTGTATGTTCACGTATTGTCTATACATAACAACCAGTGCTGTACATTTATTTATAATACAGGATCTGTCTGTGTTTGTCTCGTGATCACATAGAAATCATGCATTTGCTGGGATATCCTCTGACACCCACAGTGTTCAGGGTGGTAGTAAAATAGATGCCATGTGTATATGATACAACTTTATTATATTTAGGCTACATGTGTCGACCTGAATGGTTCACCATCAGGGCTCATTACAGTAGAAGAAGTTACAAGTCAGAAAGGAAATTGGTCAAAATAAAATGAATAATGTTTTAGTGAAATGCCTCTCTTCCTGTTGTTGTAAATTACAAGCAGTGTGTAGTATTGTCATAACCAACTATTTATGTTATTGATGTCTGTAATATTATAGTTATGAGGTAATTCATGTTTTAGATAGTGTTGCTTTCATTGAATGTGATTAATTCTTAGTGTTCATATCTGTTATAGTTTCATATGTTGTCTGCATGTAATCACAGTCAGTCCATTTTCTCTTTTTGTATATTATGCATAGTTTATTAAAACAGTAACAGAAACATAGCAATAAACTAATCTTAATTTTATTCCTTTTATTTTATTGTATTGTAATTAGTTGCATTTCAAACTCATAGTTTATTGGTCTGTGTACGTAGGTAATGCTGTTCAAGCTGTCTAGCTGAAAGTGGATCCTACTCATAGGATCTGTAAATCTACTCATCCAGTCAACATTAACAATCTGTATTTTTTAACAAAACAGGGGTGGCTAGCTGGACGAGGTTTGTAAACTGCGCTTTAGTGGGCAACTTAGGCAAGAGCCACATCTTAAGTCAAATGTATGGTAGCAACACTGCTTGCTGCCTCAAAGAACGCTGCCAGCGCTTTCTCTTAGCAGCACAAGGACCTACTACTTGTGCATGATGTTGACCTCTCATCTCCATGTACTGTTGAAGTTAAAAATGAGTAGAACTATACTCGTACTCCCTCTGTATGCCTGGCACGGACAGAGACAACTTTACCTTTACTTTATGGATGACTTCGTATTTCTGTTCATCCAACTGCAGTAGGTTAATTGCAGTTATTTATGAGTCTCCTTTCTGTATCAGGTCTTTTAAAACACCATTCACTCTCATCCTTGTGTGTATAAACTACCTGAATATTATTTTTACAGGCAGCTGGGATGAACCACACCAGTGATGTGCGCAAGCTGCGTGCAGCTCATGAGCCACACTGTGCCACCCCCTGTCATGTAACTTGCCAGAGGTTAGAGCAGATGCTGGACATGACCTTGAACTCTCAGAAATGCCTGTTGCCTGGTGAACAAATTACTGGAAATTGATATTCATATCCATAAATAGCCAATACTGTGCATCTAATGATTTCCTTAAGCTCTTCCTCTTGTGTGTGGGTCATTCTTGTATGTATTTTCTTGCAAACTTCCCCACAGAAAATAGTCAGTCATGCGGTGTCAAATTGGGTGAATGAACAGGCAACAAAGGAAGACTTAATTATGTGGGCCTCTAAAAGTTATGTAGGGTGGCCATTGAATTATTGTCTGTATGGGTGATGGCACAATATTTCCTCCTCTTATGGCATAAATTTTCAAAGCAGTAGGGTGAGAATTTGTCCAGTGCACCTTTTTGAATTTATTGTGGCCAAAAAGAAGATGGGTCTGATTATTCTTGTCACATCGATGGTACACCATACCCCAACCCAAAATGTCATGTAATGGCATCTCTTTTGTTATCCTGGGATTTTCTACTGACCAGTATCTTTTATGTTGAGTATTTATGTGGCCATTGAATTAAAACCATGTCTTATCTGTAAAATATGTTAGCAATGGATCAACTTCACCCCTGCATACTGCTTCACAGAGCCAGATGCAAAATTGTAACCTATAAGCACAGTCTGGCCCATGAAGTTTTTGCTCAACTGTATATTTGTGTGGTTTTAAATGAAGCAGTTTTGTGGCTGTATGTATTAGGCAACTTTGATACACTGGTTTCCTGTGATGACTGTCTTCAAGATTAATCACACTCCAGTATCGTCTGATGTTTGTTGTGAAAGAGCACATGTTTGTCATCACTTCTTCATTATTATGGAATGTTTTGTTCAAAATTTGTTGACCATTCAATGTATTGTTCTTTTCAAGGAAACTGGAACACCAGGAAACTGTCTTGTAAATTTTGTTACGACCCTTTGTGTAAATGTTTCTGCAATAAAAATTTTCTGTGTTGCACTGTATTGCATATGCACAAACAAAGCAATATACTACGTATGTCACAGTAAAAATCCTCCGTGTTGCACAGTACTTACATTTATGAATCAGAAAAGAATTTTCACCAGCTAATCACAGCGTGGGAAATATTAAATAAGTTCATTTGTAATTAAGTATTTCCATTTATGAAGGTTGAGATTTCAAACCTGAAATACAGTTGTAACCCCCCCCCCGATTTTGTTGTATTCTTGTACCTGGGGCCTGATGATGGCTGATCATTTTTAGCCAAAACACATAGCCTTGTTCTTGCTCAATGTATGTTGTTCTGACTGATTGAAATATTCAGTTGTATTTAATAATGCAATGGGAATGTGCCACCTTAAAATAATTAGTGCTAGTCAAGCTTGCCTCCAGCAATTCAGGAACATAAAGAGGAAACTTTACAACTGTAATGCCAGTATTAATTGTATTGTATTTTCATTTGTAAAGGTTGAAATCTCAAACCTGACATGCAGGTGTAAACCCCACCCATTTGTAGTATAGTTGGTGCCAAATGATGGCTAATCATTTTTAGCCAAAACGTGTAGGCTTGTTCTCATTCAATACATGTAGTGTTGACCAAAATATTCACTCATATACGAAGGGCACCTGTGTGACTGCATTGAGATGATGCAATATTACAGTACATGCTGTGATTAAGATTGGCAGTCTAGACACATGCTGATCCCAGTCAGGTTATCATACATTTTGAGTTCTGTTTTCAGCTGAATTCAGTGTGTTACACTGAACTGCACTATGGACATCGATTTGTATGATCGCTGTGAATTGAGATTTGATGACCCATTCAGGACACCACTTCGCTTCACTTCACTTCACTTAGTCTGAGCCTCTTCTATCTTGCAGTGTAGACACAGGACACAACATGTAGCCTAAATATAAGAAAGTTGTATTATAAATAGTATAAATGTATGTATAACAATAAGTGTTGTATGTGGATGGTATGTGAAATGATTAGTTTATGAAAAATGTACAACATGATGCATAAGTGTATTATTTATCGTTTTTGTGCAGTGCAGAGTGGAGAAAGCACAGCACAGAGGCATGCATGCATAAGGGCATGATTATGTGCATGCGCATGCACGCGCGCGCGCACACACACACACACACACATATTTTATTGCATTATTATATCAAGTACAATGATTTCAGTGGTCATTCAATGCCACTGTTGTAGATATCTCAGTTTGAACTGCTGTAATTAGACAGACTCACTATACAAGGGGCAGTGACATACATTCTGCCCAAACAGTGAATGCAATGTGGGGATGTTTCTGTAGTTCTGTACAGGATTTAAGTGCTATTTTTCAATCCACTCTCTGATTATGAACTTTGAGTTTCAGCTAGTATCATGAAGAAGACAACATTTGTCTGGCAGTAGATACAGTGACGTTATTTTACCTGACAACTGTTGCTAGTTACTTCCCATCGGCTCATTTAATGTATAAACCTTCAGTGTGCAATACACAGTGTGTTCATTATATGTGATTCATGGCTGCAAGCTAGAGGACAACATTTCCAAGGACTTCTTTAAATACTGTAAATAGAAACCTGATATGGCAGTATATTGAACTGAAATGCGTGAACCCAAGACTCATGGCAATTTGGAATAGTAGTACTGCTGTCATGCAAAACACTCTCAATGAAGAGTGATGCAAGTTGTCAGATAAAATAATATCCTTGTATATCAGTGTCGTCTTTGCTGTACAGTTTTGGGGACATATGCTGTATTGTTACTCAGAAACCCAGTTATGTAATGGATACAGTAAAGCATGTAATTGTAGTTACAGAATGGCTACTGTATTTTTAAAATGGTGTTTAGTTGTTCTGGTACAGTCATGAACAAAATACAGTTAGTTATGACAGCTATGCACTGCATGTTCAGGAAGTCCTGGATTCATATTTTGGCCCAGGAGCCAGCTGCCTTGTCTGAGGTTTCCATTTTCAGTCCCTCCAGGCAGATGCTGGGATAGTACCTTAAATTAGCCCATGACCAATTCATTTTTTATCCTCTCCGATTCACTACTCACTAAACATCCTACAGTTTAATGCGGTACAGTCTGAGCTACAGACAGCATTGTTAAACAAACTGTAGGTGAATAAGTATCATGTAACATGGAATGTTCTTGATAGTACTGAATCCAGTGTAACATTGATTCATCTTGGTGTGTAGAATTTTACTATTTGCTTGGCACTTTAGCTAAGGTTTTCTTTTAGTGTAATGTCATAACATGGTCCACATGAAATGCATTATTAGACGCTGGCATGTTAAATGGTCATACTTGTTGCAAGGAATATACTGTCACAGTGGCTCATCAAAATTGGGAGATCATATCGTCCTTTGAGTATATCAAGTAAAATGTGTATTTTGTATATGCTGCCCTTGCATGTACTGTTTAAGGTGTCTGGTATGCTTTTGAAAATATAGTGAGATTTTTGCCTGGCATCTAGGTGTAAGAGTTGGACTGACCCTTAATGGATAAGTCTGCTTCATGGCTGCGCTGTCTAGAGAACTCACTGTAGGATGATGTATCTGTTGCAGATGCACAAGGCACTGGGACACCATCTCAGCATGCTGGTGGTTCAACTGGAGCAGGAAAGAAACCACAAGTTACTTTAAGACCTGTAATTGAAGACTATCAACTTCCACTGCGGTATCGCAGACGGCCACTTGATGAAAATGAAATTGCCTATATAAATGTATGCTAACTGGTAATGTGTATTCCTGTCCCAGGACATAGAAAAACATTAATTAATAATTTTGCACAATTTTTTTTTTTCAGAGGGGTGGACCAGAGTGAAACAGGCAACCTGTATTAGAAGATCATAAAACAAAACCAAGCAGTTGTGGTTGGTTATGCAACACTAGATTTCACTTTATTAATTGTGTGAATTAGTTCATTGTGAAAAATATTGAAAGTATTTATACACTTCAGGGTGTGTAACACTTAGTGGTTTTATGGTGATTCTTGATATTGTATTGTACATAAATAAATAAATTAATTAAATAAATAAACAAATTCTTGTGTTGTAAAAGGCTTGTACCATTCAGCATGTACTGTAGTTAAAACTAGTGAAATTATGTGCATCTGCAGGAAAGAAAGGCCTTTCCCCCACAACCACATGAACAGAAGTGGGGCCTAACAAAATAAAGTGTACGAGTGCCAGTAGACCTTGTTAATCATGAGTGGCCTAATTATTTTGTTTCAGCTTCACATTTTGGGGTAGTTAAATTCTGTAAGTGTTGATTTTTATTAAAAAAACAAATGCAATAATTATTTCATTTGTAAGATTGTTTTATAAATACATTTTTCCATGCACACGTTTGCAGTGATATGTTGAAATGAAGGATAATAGCATAGGAAGGTACACCCAGTGTAACAGAAGGTTTTTCAAGCACTTACATCCTTTTGTGAATCTACACGTTACTGTATGTCATATTATATTGTCAAGTTTGTTAATCTAACTCTATACTTGACTTTTCTTTAAACTCATTGTTTAGTATTGTGTATTCAACAAGAATAAATTCCACAACTCATGTTTTGTGTTGAGCTGGAAAATCTACTGCCATTGTAATTTAAGAACCATGAACCAGCATGAAGTTGATGCACATTTTTTTATGTTGTGAGAATGTTCCAAATAATGTGTTATACCACCAAATAAAAAGTACACTGGAACCTGTATGTAATGAAATCATCCCAGTGTAAGACATGTATTTGTGTTTTTTTTCATGTCCACATATCAGCTCTTATCAGCAACAGTCCAGCCTTGATGCAACACACTTATGACCCAAAGAAATTTACAGTTAGTCAGTACAGCCACTTACACAATTCTTATAACAAGTCATTATAAATAAAATATTTTTATGTGTAAGAATATTTAACAACAACAAAGGCTGTGCCATGGCTCAGCAGTTAGTTGCTGGCTTCTTACCATGGAGGGTAGGGTTCATCCTAGGGCCAGGCCATGTGGGAATTATAGTGGACACAGGCACTGGGACAGGTATTTCTCCGAGTACTTTGGTTTTTCCTTGTCAGTATCAATCCACCAGTGTTCCATAGTTACTCATTCATTAACAATGCTCTATAATCTCAGAAATTGAGAGCATTGTTAAATAAAAAGTGAAGTCCCTTTCCACAGCCTGAAGGAGTACAGGGGGATTACACATACAGCTGCACTCATTCTTAATCTCATTGCTAAATGGAGGTGGGTGGCAGAATTAGAATACATAAGGGTGGGCATCATAGTGACCAGTGCACTTTGAGTGTTCAAGTTTTTGTGCAGCCCTTCTGTGCACACATTTAGCAGCCCTGCACTTCAGGTGAGTGATAAACATCGCACTCAGGCCACTTAACCCCTGGGAAATAACCCCAGTACCCACTGAATATGAGGCTGGGTGAGTCCCAGAGCCAGTCTGGACAATTTGGAGAAGAGAGAACTCTCTTGGCTATGCCAGAACTTAAACTCCAGATGGTCCAGCCTGTGGCCTAGTCACTCTACCAACCTTGGTGTCCAGCATCATTAATAACCTGCTTAAAAAATGACAACAATGATTATGATAATCTTTCATATAACAGCATCTTCGGGGATGAGCTGATAAAGGAAGGGAGGTCTGAGACAGAATTCTTACTAGCTAGAGTAAGAACACACTGGCACAACAATGGACATTATATATTACACTTTTCACATGGGATTTGACATGATGACATATCCCTTTTAACTCTGTTACTGGCCACCCAGTTGCTAAGTTTTCTTTTTTGCATGATTTTCTCATTGGTCACCATTATGACTACCACTTAGAGAACTACATACTCTGTTTATCATGGACCTATTTCTGTACCCCTTACTGACACTGATCTACCAAATTTATTGAGTGTCCATGCAGGTTATCAAGCACGTAATTGATCAACAGTCCTTAGTCAGTACATGGTAAAACAAGATGACAAGTTGGTAGGTGCAGTCCACAGTTTCTTACGGCTGGGTGACTAATGTTGAAACATCAAATTTCAGAGAGGCATATGTTTGCCTTAGTAACTGTTCCTTCCCCTCATGAGTCCCAAAAACCAGAACTATTAGCATTGAAGACAGCTGACTTAGTAGTTACACACCTGAAGTCTAGGTGGTTGGAATAGACTTTTCTTGTTACGTTACCTGCCAACTTTTTGTCAGTAATAGAAGTCACTGCGACAACAGTCTTACAGTAATGGTTTGTTGTCACACCTGATTGTATACAACATCAAAAGTTCTACTCATTGTATCTTGCTTCATCCCTACTACAGATTCACAAACTGTGATCTTATGATTTGTGGTCTTAATATTACACCCTGTGATTTGTGACGTGGTACAATGCTGGGTGACTATTATGAATCGATACGGTCCAATGTGGGCTTTATTCACAGCTGTGTACATGTCAAGACATTCAAGCTCTGACCATACCCTGGTCATCAATGCATGTGTCACTTTTGTTATTGCATCTGAGTCTATGTGACAAATCCCTGCAAACTCAATTTTTTTGGCATACAGAATTCTTTCATATAGAGTCTTCATTGCAGGATGGACTTTTCCAAAGGGTTAGGACCATTTGTTCTGATGTTGATATGACTGTGTAAAGTAATGCCGAGAGTTTGATATGACAGAATTAGGTGGGATGGTGGTACCCTACACTACAGAACAGAGGGTGTCTACTGTGAAAACATTTTTTGAATGTGTCATGCAAGTGCAGAGAAATTACTGACAGCACTTTAATGTTTGTGATGCTCCTTGAACAACCTCTAAGAGTGTTGTACAAAACTTGTGGTACCAGTTTACGCTGGTATCACAAGCTAGAAGGTAGAACTCATCGGCACTGCTGTAAGAATCTCGAATCTCACATTTATGAAATTAGTTCTTTGTCAGTTAATCTCAAAATGATGCTGGAAATATAAAAAAAATTAAGAAGTGAGGAAACTGCAATGTAAGGAGAAACCAATTTGAAAAACTCGAAGTAAATTTTTAGGCACATCATAGTCATAACAAGTGCTTTTTACCTTCATCATGTCTGTCTGTCCATCCATCCACATGTATCAGCCTGGTTCCTACTGCATGGGTTTGCATTTATCCAAACAGCTGGGCATTGGTATTGGAATATTACGGGAGAAATCACTCTTTTTGCCAAGAGTGTATCTGTATGACTCTGTCCTCATGTTTTGCCTGCTTGGCACTGTGTTTGAAATTTCACATCCACCACACTGCTCATGTTGACACTTTTTGAGGTACATGTAAAGAATAGATGCCTGGGTGTTGGGGGTGTCACAGTGCCCAGGTGTCAGAAGAGAGAATGTTAGCGTGAACTACTGATGTATAGTTGCTGTAGAGATATGTGGATATGCACAAGTTAGTTTGGTGCCAGAGCATAGGACAGTGCAAGTGGGAACTGTGGTGTGGGTGTCATGAAAAGCTGAAGGGAGATCTTACTGAAGCTCTCTTTATGGGATGGAGAGGGAGTGTACACTATGTCTCCTTTTCTTCATCTATGAACTGTGGCTACTTGTCCTTTGTGCGTGCAATTTCCCTTATTTCATACCACAACTTCGCCCCCTTTCCCAGGCCCTGTCCTTTCTCCTGCAGATTGAAGCTCAAGACTATTGTTTCACCTGAGGTGGAAACTTCTAAATTTTGAGTTTGGATCTCTTCCAAAATCTGTTTTGGCTGTTTCCACTGACAGTCTGGCAGACCCAGCATCATCCAGATCTTTAATTTTTTTCCATTTTTAGAGATGACTTTTTTGTCCTCAGAGTGGGCAGTGCTCAGCCGAATAGGGGCTTTTTATACTTTCCTGGTAGGCCATATATTTCAAATACCATTTTGGTACAGTAAAATCCACATTTCTGTTTCTTTGGTATTACTCAATTCTGTCTGTTTACTACCTATTTCACTATATTTGTTAAGAATATACTCCCTTTGTTTACTATGTCTTGGACCTTAATTTTTTGTGCTGCCTGTGAAGCACGTTCTTTATATCCACGGCCGGACTAGTTTAAGCAGTATGGTCTTTCCTCACTATGACTAACTTTATCTCATACGTTAATACACTGTCTTCCATATCAGTGACTCAGACACATTGTGACAACAACATGAAGAACAGAAAGTGTGGCTCTATGAGTGAGGGAAGAGATTTTCCCCAAAAATTGGAATGAAACAAAATCTTTAGCCATCAAGCCATATTACAGTTACCACACAGAATATACCAGTTCAAAAGTCTGTATTGATTCAGTATTGATATATGGTCACAATTGGCATGAGGAAGTGCAGTACAAATATATATATATATATATATATATATGCATATGTGCATGCTACATGGAGACACTACCCACAATGAAATGCATAAAAATTCAGATTCATATTAATTCATTTCTGTAATATTTATAAATTTTAAGTGAACAACACATTTTTTTAAACTTACATTATATACACTGTGCATCTTGTCACAATCTTCATAAAAACCAACCAATTCACCACATAAAATACACATGTAATGTACATTAAAAACCCCTACATATGTTTTCACAGCTTGTTGAAACATGCAGAGGTCCTTAGTATACATTATATGCATATTTTATATAGTGCACTGGTTGGTTGTTATGAAGACTGAACAACACGTATGTTAATGCTGATTTATATAAGGAAATGTTTCTACTATTTTATTGTTTTAACTACGTCATGATATATTATACTTACTTCATTTATTGTCATTAAAAGAATGTAAAAGCCTTGAGGACTTGCATGTAGTAACAGAACAGTACCCCCAAGGATGGTCAAGAGAGCTGAAATATGTGCAAATGAAATAATAAATGTTTTTGTAATCCAGGAATTTGTGTACCTTGCTGGTTGAATAATTTGGTAATGTTAGGATTGCCATCACAAGAAAAGAGGACTTTTCCCACTTACTTACCGCCAAAAGGGGACATACCAGTGAAAAGGGAGGTTAAAAAAAGGACACAGTCACAATTCTATTAAATACAAGACCTCTCAGTGTTTCTCTGGTAGTAGCTGTTTCAACATCATGGGCATGAAATTCAGAGCAAAACGCACATTTTTCACTTAGTTCAAGTTGTACAGAATTTACGCATCCAAGTTTTCCATGACTTTCTGAAAGTTGGCTACTAAACTCATGTTTTTAATCGGACAAAGGTATATTATCATCATCATCATCATCATCATCCTCTCCTTTATGCAGGGTATTCACACTTATATACCTGAAACAAACCATGTTTCTAGGGTATACAGTGTTGCAGCTATTCTGTGCATACTATTAATGGTGCATATAACGCTGCCTTCAATATTAAACTCCTTTGTGCTACTACATTAGCACTTTCTGCAGTATGTGTGCTCTGCCCAATATAGCTGTTTTCTGTAGTTCCTTGATATTGTGCTTTCCTGGTATGCTGCTCAAGTATTTTCTGAAGGATTTTGAAATGGTTCCAGTTGCTCCTATTATAACTGGTGTCACCTTTGTTTTTACATTCCACATGCACTGGATTTCTATTATGAGGTCTTTATATTTTAGAATCTTCTTGGCTCCTTTCTTTATCACATTTCTGTCTCCTGGGATTGCTACATCAATTAGCATACATGTTCCTTTTTCATTATCCTGGATTATGATGTCTGGTTTATTGTTGGGGATGGTTCTGTCGATTTGCACTTGTTGATTCCGTAATATGGTTACCTTGCCCACTTGACTTGTTTCTACCGATTTTGGTACATGTTTATACCAGAGTTCACTGTCTAATTTTACCCCTAGTTCCTTACATATGTTGAAGCATAATTGAGCACACACTCTATCATGTCGCTTGATGTATTGTTCTTTTGCCAATATTGGGCATGCTGACATAATGTGGTCTACTGTCTCCTCAAATTGGTGACATAATCTGCATTTACTATCTGTTTCTGTTTGCAGTATTTTTGTTGCATGGTATTTTGTTTGTAGTGCTTGGTCCTGTGCTGCCACTATTTCACTTTCTGTTTCTGCCTTAAGGTCTCCCATTGACAGCCAGAGGAACATATCTTCCTCACTAATGAGCTGTTTATCAGTGCTTCTAATATACTGGCCATGCATTACTTTGTTTTCCCATTTTTCCTTTCAGGACTCTGCCAATCTTCCCTTTGTGTTTTGTATTCCATCTTGTTTCATGTCATTCTTCTCATTTGATTGACTTAATTCATCTATGATCTTCGCAACTGTTTTAACTGTTGAATTCATATGTGGTTGACTGCTGTCGTGGCTTCTTATAATATTTACAAACTGGTCTTCCTTATACCTTTTGTTAAGATATTCTGCAATATTATCTCTGTTTTATATGCTGCCTCAATTTGTGACAGGCCTCTTCCTCCTTCCTTGCTCTTTACATACAGCCTATCTATATCAGCTTTAGGATGATGCATTTTGTACATTGTTAATATCTTCCTGGTTTTCCTATCAATTTTTTAAATTTCTTCTAATCTCCAATTAATTATACCAAAAGTGTATCTTAATACTGGGACAGCTAATATTCCAATTGCTGTAATTTTGTTTTTGGTATTTAATTCAAATTTCAGTATCATTCTTAGTCTCCAGGTGTATTCCTTCTTCAGTCTTTCTTTCATTTGCTGATGTTGTATGCCGTCACTTTCCTACATCCCAAGGTACTTGTATGTCTTTCCCTGCTCAAGCTCTTATATTTCTCTGTTCATGTCCACTACTAAATTTTGTGAGTGGACTAGTTTTCCTTTCTTAAATATAATCTTTGCACACTTGTCAAGCCCAAATTCCATGTGAATATCATCACTGAAGGTTGTGACCGTTTGTATCTGTCTTTGAAGCTCTTCTGATTTGCCTAGCAACTTCAAATCATCCATATAAAGCAGGTGGGATATTTTTGTCTTTGTTGTGTGCTCTTCATATCCCAAGTTTAGCCTGTTCAATTGTTCTGTGAGGGGAATTAAGCAAATGCAAAACAACAGTGGTGATAACGAGTCACCTTGGAATATTCCACATTCTATTTCTATCTCTTCCATTTCTATTAGCTTATTTTCTGTGTGTACACACATCCTTGTTCTCCAGTCACTCATAATTTTCTTACTAAATTATATAATTTTATTATTAATCCCAATTAACTCAAAAGATTTGATTATCCAACTGTGTGGTACCCTGTTAAAACTTTCTGATAATCAATCCATGCCATACACAAATTTTTCTTTCTGCATTTGCATTCCTGTAATATTGATTTTGAAATTAGCAATTGATCTTTGCATCCTTTTGATCCTCTGCAGCACCCTTTCTGTTCTTTGGGCATCAGATTTTGGTCATCAATATAACTTTGCGTCTGTTTGCTTATTATTGATGTAATAAGCTTGTATATCGTAGGCAGACAAGTTACGGGTCTGTAGTTCTTCGGTTTTTCAGTGTTATTGTTTTTTGGAATAAGTAATGTTACTCCTGCCATTAGCCACTCCGGTGTTTGGTCTTCTTCAATCAGTTTATTGAAGAGTGTTGCTAAATATTTGTGTTTTGCCATCAGTTGTTTAAGCCAAAAATTTGGTATTTGGTCTCTTCCAGGAGCCTTCCAATTTGGCGTTGTTTGTAGTGCCATTGTGACCTCTGTTTCAGATATTGGTCTCCATTCCATACAGGGATTTTGCTGATGCTGGTTTTTGATCCAGTACGCTTCTTCATTATGCCATACCTTTTCCCCGAATATTGTTCTCCAAAAGCTCTCTATGTCCTCTTTTCTTGGTGCTTTTTTCACATTGGTATTTGTGTGTCTGAAAAAGTTGTAAAATTTCTTGCAATCTGTTCTAAACATTTTCTTTTGGTAATACTGCCTTTGCCTTTTCTTATATCTAAACAATCGCTGTGTCTTTGCTGATACTTTTTGTTTAAGCTCTTCAATCACTTGATCCAAATTTTCTTTCGTTTCTATTTTATATTTTCTAAGTAATCTCTCTCTTTTCATATTGTATGTGTTTCTATCATTTCTTTTTATTTCTACCAAAGCTGACAGTTCTTTCCTGATGCCATTTACACTGTCCTGCATTCGTCTAACCCATGGAGGGTTTCTGGCCTCCATGTTTCTGATTTACAACTTCCTGTTCCATTTATTTCTTCTGTAGGAGCCGTTGCTGCAGCATAAATGAGGTGGTTTAACTCAGTCATATCCAGGTGTTTACCTGCTAGTATTTCTGCCTTTGCTTCATTCGCAGGTTTCATTATTTCTGTTACTTTAAACACATTTTGGAGGTTCTGTAGTCTTGGTCTTTTGTCAATTCCTATTTGTGTCACCTGGTAATATGTACTTTCAATTTTTTCTTTTAATTTGCAAATAGCACTCCTTTGTTGATGAATTTCCTTTTCTACTACTGTTGCAGGTTCTAAATTCTGCTTCTTCTCCTCTTCATTTATGGTATACAGTTGCTCTGATTGTTCTTCTTCTTCTCTTTCTTTTAAGTGACTTCTCTGAGACCCTTGAAGTTCCTTCTTTATTTGTTCAATCTCCAACTCTGTTATTTTTTTGTTCTTCATGATACAGTTTTTCTGATTCATAAGTCTCTTTGCATCCATGTACGTTCTGCATCCTGGATTTCGTTGTCTCCATATTTCATACACCTTCTTGTAGTTTGCTGTGAAATGTTGTTTGCAATACATACAGCACCATATAACTTCTCTAGTTTCTTCTTTTGTCCAAGCCATTCTTTGTTTTACCTCTGTATGTTTGGTTATATTTTGGGCTTGGTGGCTTTGACTGTGAGTGAGTGGTCTGCCTTGAGTCGCCTCATTGCAGTAACCTTCCTCAGCCTTATGAGTTCGCAATTTCCCGCTACTCCTGATGCTTCCATTCCTGGTCTCCAAGAATAGCTGCTGCTCATTTGTATTTTTTGAGTTTTTTTTTCTGTTCTTATCCTTCATCGTTGTCCCACGAGTAGCTAGGGTTTGTAGGGTCCATTGTAGCAGAGCCCCGCTTGCAACAATAAGGCTTTGTGAAACTGGGTTCGCCAAGTGCCCTGAGTTCACCGTTCATGGCTTCTAACCTTCCACCTCAGATGCTTCTGAAGTCCCTCAGCATGGTTGTTTACACCTTAGAATCAGGGATTTTTTTTCGAGGTTTACTCCTCTAGATCCGCCGTGTTCTGTTTAAACAGGCCCACCTCTGGTCGAATGTAGTTAAGCACTACGCACGAGCAGTCTTGTGTGCAGAGAAGTGAATGGCTTATGCCTCAAGTTGCACTGCCGCACGCCTGGGTTGGTGAGGACCAGTGCAGAGTCAACCCCATACAAAGGTGCTACCTCTACCATACCCCTTGAGCCCTTATTATTATTATTATTATTATTATTATTATTATTTCTTCAGAAGTATTCGAATTTTTACATTTTAGTACCATTTCAATTCATTTATTTAGTCCAAATATCATACATATGATAGTAGACTTGTCAATCTCTAACAGTATACTTTAAACATGTAAAATAAACTTTTCAGAAGTCACTTATAATATTCTACCAAGTAATTTCCAAGGAACTACATCCTTAAACTATATTGTATCCTTAGAAGTTAAACAAGCACATGAAATGTTTTGAGTTACAAAGATACAAATTCTTCTATTGAGTAAGTATCCAAAAGCTTTAAGACAAAACTAGTAGTCAAAATCAGGATATTTACACAAATTTGAAAAACCCGCCCCGACGAAAACTTTTGGGTGAAAAAAGAGGATATGTCTGGGGTAAGAAGGGCGTTTAGTAGCCCTAGATAATATGTCCATTTTGAACTCATCTATTACCAGCATTTACATGTACGGTACGGAGCAGACGCTTCAGTATTTTGTGTCTAGTTTCAACACTTTGTGGGGTTATGTTTAAATACACGCTACTTTTCGTGCTTCAGCAGTCAACGACTGACAGAAATCCAACTCGCCTTCGTTAGCCCTAGTAATCTATGCTACCGAGTTACGTAAGACGATTCGTGCCTGCACCTTCGCGTGCTGTAGCATGATTATGTTGCTACCACTGTCGTAGCAGGTGGCAACGCCGGCGACTCATCTAATCTAGTAAATGGTAAAGAAGGAGAAGTGTGTGTATGATAATGAGATAACGAAACTCCGGCGAAGAATTGAACTGTCGAAGGCGTGCGGGCCGGTGAGGGCTACCAGAAAGAAGAAATGGGGAATAATAATATTTTAATGGTGCTATGTAAAGTGGTTTTGCTTGTTTTATTTGTAAGTCATGTTTGTTTTAGCGGCATGGAAGAAGAAGAAGGTGTAAAATACGCAAATAGGTGTGAAGGTAAACTCATTTTAATTGATCTGTAATCCGGTTAAGTAATTACAGGGATGGGTTCGGGAAAGGGTGATTGGAATTTGAATGTGAGATGACAGCTTTTCCGTGGAATATGTGGTATGCTACAAAATTGTTGAGCCATTCCATGTCAAAGCGGCAAGCAAAGTGCAATTTTCAACCCTGTATTTCCGAATTTCATTGTAATTTTGTGAACTTTAGACTTCGTGGATGCAAGTAGAAATGCCAAATTTTAGTTGTTGTGCTTGCAGTTCGTTTGTAAGAGCTATTCAAAATTAGAAAAAGAGATTGTGGGGAAGGATGTCACATTCTTAGGTTTAATGCAGGTTCGGTGTCAGGGTCGCCAAGACAACTGTGACTTTGAATTGCGAAAGTTGCAGTCCTTAAAATCTTTTTAAAAATATATGGTATGGTTCATTTATATCCTAGCAGTGCTCCAAATATCAAGGTGGGACTGTGCTGGCATCAGGAGTTTGAGGTTGAAGGTCCTGTGTGTTACAGGCTTGGGTGCATGCTGATACAAGGCTTGAGTATGTTTGAATTGGAATGTGGTTTGAAATGAAATGTAACTGCAGTTCCTCATTTATCACAGCAGTATTGCTTCAGTCTTTGTGCAGCTAATGTGTGCACAAGTTTATTGTGAAAGTGCCCACAGTTTTGTTAAGGAATTAGAAGATTATACTTGTGATATGTATGTCTGACCACTGTAGGCAGTTATTTTGGTTCTTATGGAATCACAAAAGAAATTTTGTGTATGTTGTAATCCCTTTGAAGAAGTGGGGCATAGGACATACAAGAAAGATTTGAATTTGTAAAGTATGTAGTGTGATGGCCTCATTGTTAAGTTGTGGAATATAGGACTGTTATACACTCTGCTACACAAAAATGAACTGCTACCTAAACAATCCACATAAAAACATAGAAGGAAGATAATAATGAAACTGCATTGAATACACAAAGTTTTAACTCAAGAATGATAACTCTTCCAATAATATACATGCCCTACTATTAAGGAAGTACACAAGACAAGTACCCAATTGATAAAGTGCAATATAGCATACTCATATGGTAGAGTTTAGACGGTGTCCTCTATATACAGTCAAATTGCTGCAAGAATTTAGTATATGAACATATGGAACAGTTTTAGAAAGGTGTTTTAAAGCATATTTTAGAGCTTATTTTTTAAAAGCTTGTTGTTTTAATTATTATGTAATTTTTCCATGAAACTTTGGATCCCAAAGTGTGATATTCATTAATGTGATGACAGTAAAGGTTGTAGTTGTGCCAAGGGAGAAGTTTCCTGTAATTGTGTACTGTTTACTTAGAAGCTGAGACACTTGTGAAAGAATGGGTATTTTGCTTTCACCTAATCCTAAGCACAAAAAAGATTATGTAGAGCTGTTGCAAATACAATAAAAGCATTTTACTGTAGTGATGAGGTGAGCAGAGTAAGGTCGGATAAAATACGTGACTGGAAAGAACAGTGCAACTATAACTCATCAATAAAAGATACTCATTCTTACTACTACACTCATTTTTAAGTCAACTCTTCCTCAAATTAAGGTGAGATTTTTAAAATTTTGCTATCGTGCACCTTAAAAGCTGCATCCTGGCTGGACATGTGGAACGTTCACAGTTTGTGCATATGTATACAGCACATCAGAATGTGAAGCTGATGTCAGAAGTATTTAAACTCTCTCATTAGCTACACATTCGGACACCGATCTCTGCAGCGGCCATCAGTATCTGTGGGTTATGTTCTGTAACCCTACACAACACTGCTCAGCAATTAGTGCAAGAAGTTGTCCCATGAAAATTGAAAGAGATTCAAAAAAATATTTTTGAAGAAACTGCTGTGGAAACTTTTACTTGTAAAGAGTGATTAGGGACAAAAGGATCAACCTTTAGAAGCATCATAGAAACCACTGTAGAATTTCTTGACACATACATACCTTTGTTATAACCTTTCTTTGTGGCTTCACAGGGACACCCACTGCTCAACAAACTGAAACCGATTATCAGGCCAGGTGGGTGGGTGGGTGAGTGAGTGAGTGAGTGAGTGAGTGAGTGAGTGAGTGAGTGAGTGTTCATGTGAGAATTGTTTGTGTATTTTGGAGGACAGAGCTGAAGGATACTACTGGAATAATACTTAGGCAACAGTTTGTCCCATTTTCTTTAAAGAGAACATTTCTGTTAGGAAAAGTTAGCATTATTTCAGACTACCTGATGTAATGCAATTGTAGCTATCTTTAAAGCACGTGGACTTCAGAAAAATGCCACTTCACGGGACAAGTGCTTGTGATAGTCTTCGTGGACATCCTGCACTGACTGTGTTCAGACCAAGAGAGCTGTTCAACAGGAAATACTGTAATTTAACAAACATGAATGTTTCTATTGTAACAGAAGAACAGTACAAAGAGGGAAAAAGTGTATTAGGTAGATACTCAACTGCTAGCCCCGTCAGTGGAATTCAGAAACTACACGCCTTTCTGTCAGTCAGGAATGATGTTTTAAGCAAAGATGTTCTCCACCCTGTCAGGGTCAGCTGATTACAGCATGACATCTGACTTGAAACACAGAGTGCATATGAAACACATTACTGGATTTGTTATGTGTGTGGTGGTTAGAATGTCTTTTGTCTGTAGGTAAGGACATGAACAACATGGAACTTACTATTCTTCATCCCCATGATCCAGAACCATCTTTCATTTGTCCTGTTTGGCCAGAAATCCTAAATATTCCTCACATAGCAGTTCTAATGAAAGTGGATCCACCAACTGCAGCAGGTTGTATATGATGTTTAGACGCAGTCAGCTTGTGATGAGCTTCACCAGCAAATCGCCCAGTATGAACAGCTGAATGAACAGTGACCAGATAATCAGCTTGTATTCATTTCCACAGCCAAAGGAAGGACTTGTAAGTAGTGTTACGAAGTGAAGTGCTTTAGTTAATGACACTGTCAGTTGCTGAGATATGTAGCTTCAGTGGTAGATGTACGAAATATAAGTATGAAGCAGTGATGAACGGATACTGACTGGGCAAAAACCAGAGTACTTCAGGAGAACCTGTCTCAGTGCCTCTTTGTTGATCACAAATCGCATTAATGTTCTTTTCGACTTTTCTACTTTTTGACTTTGAAACGTCTAATTGTGTGTTATAATAATGTATAATGCCCACTCACAGTGTGGTTCCAGTTTGAAATGTGGAGCATGCTAGGTTATTAAATAGCACATGATTTAAAAAAATAAAGATCTGTGTTTTATTAAGTTCTGTGTCAAGTGACAGGTTGTCTCACATTTATGAATATGTCCTTAGTAATAATCCTGAGATGCGCATCATCAGCTTTCCTACACACTTTGCTGCTGCTCTCTGTACTTAACAGGGTCAAAGTTATGGCTTATGTACCTAAGAACTCTGCAGTTTTCATGCAAATGAGTGGATAATGGGTTGTAAGCAGTGTTGATTTGGCATGAAATTGGTAGTTTTGGGGACAGTTTCAGTATTTTCTTATGTTCCTTGTCTTATGTTGCAGTTTGTAAAATATTAGCTACAGAATTGGAATCAAGATTAGGTGAAACAGGGAAAACACATGAAGTTTTGGAACTGGGCTATTCGGTAGATGATGTGAAACCAAAGCGGAAGACCAAATACCAGAAATCGTAAGTGCCCGGGTTGCTGAAGTCATGTCACAAAGCACATGCTATTGTCATGAATGCCAGAGTACTAGATAAAAGGGCCAATATTGTGCTGTATATTATTCCTGATACATGTAAAGATAATGTCTTTTAACCTTTAAAAGCCAGTGATTTAAATACCCTGTAATGTCAGCAGACTGGAATTTTCTCTTGGGATTTAAACGTTTGTTGCAGTGGTTATGAAAATTTTGAACATCCTGAAAAATAATAAGGCTAGATCTATACAGTAAATTGCACTTACTCAAGTAAAAATGGAGAACATTGTTGTGTATATCATTGTTTTAAAATGTTTTGAGGCAGTCTCTCTCAAAGACAGAAATTTTAGTAGTATGTTATATTTCATTCTCTTTAACCTTAAATTCAGGCTCCTTTCTCCTGAATTCTTCCCCAGTGTTGAGGTAAAAGGTTTCTGTGAGGGTCGACTGGTAAAGAGGTTTGCAACCACAGGGAATTTGACCTGCAAAAGGAAATGTTCTTGTTCTGGGTATTTTTACCGGTGTCAACATTCATTCAGTGTTAGTTGCACAGTGCAGTGAACCTGTTGCTTGTGAAGTTCATTTTGTATAGCTACATACTCAGCACCACAGCTCCCAGGAGAAAGCTTTGTGCTGAAGACATTGAATCCAAAGTGATCTGTGATACCGATTCAGGTAAGTATGTTGAGGACACAGAATCAGAGAGGATGAAGATGATTACGGTGATGAACAACCGTCATCACCAATCCAACAACAACTTCTGAAGTGGTAACTGGAGTCTCAAGTTAACCAGACTGATGTCTGTCAGTTTATGGGTGGTGACAGAGGCAAGAAGCAGAATGTAACTTCGCACATAAAGCAAATTCATCACCTGTGAGCATTTTCATGTTCTAATTTGCATCTGTTATTGATCTGCTGGTGACAGAGACTGACAGATACTACCACCCATATTGGGAGATATATGACAAAACAACAAACCCACTTCCAGACGTAGCAATTCCAAAATGTTTCTGTTTCTAGCAATCATTTTACAAAGGGGCTGTGACATGCCAAATTCAAGGACTGTTGGACAAGGACAGAACAGTTCTTTACACTTTTATACTTCAGTACTATGACACGAGACTGTGTCTTGCACATTTCACATTACTTGCACCTAGCAGACAATGATAAAGAAATTGACAAATTGATGAAAACTAGGACACACTGTGGAAAATAATGGAAATTTTTGGTATGCTCATTGTTGCATATTCAAAATTTTACGACCCTTCTAAAGGTGTGGCAATTGACGAGGTGATGGTACTTTTCAAAGGGAAGGTTAGAGTCAAGTAAGATATGTTGCTAACACACAGACATTTCAGAATGAGATTTACAAACTCTGTGACATGACTGGCTACACATGTAATGAGGAAATGTACTTGGGGAAAGACAGAAAACATGCCACAGCAGACATAACAATAATCCATGCTACAGTCAAACAAATGACAAGAAAAGTAAAGGGACATGCCATGAGTTATATATGGACAGTTACTTTTCTTTTCGTGACTTATATAGTGATCTGACGAAACAGAAACTACTGTGGTACAGTTAGACCAAATCATAAGGGAATGCCAGACGACTTCAGAAGCAAGACACTGAGGCTGAAAGAGAAGGATATTAGGGTCAGGACAAGTGGTGACATGACAGCAGTGGTCTGGAAGAACAACTGTGATGTGCACATTCGGACAAATATTCATGATCCGCCAGCAGAAGGTAACTTTTGTGATGAGAGTGGAAATCTGGCTTGACCCCAGCCATTGTGGAGCATTACAATTAACACATGAGTTACGTCAATAAAAGTGGCAGAATGATCAACAGCTACTCTATCAGTCGACGTACATGGAAGTAGATGAAGAAACTGTTTTTTCATGTCCTTGACGTCTCAATTCCAAACAGCCACATTCTGTAAAGTCCTGTGGTTCTGAACTTTCATATGGAGACTTTTGACTGACACTTGTGGGAAATATGGTAAAGCTTGCTGGTCTGCACACCAACTACATCCTGTAAGTACACATGCCTATACAAAGAAGAGACACCAAGTTCAAGCAAAATTCAAAAGTTGTAATGTTGGGCTGTGTAGATTACGATGTTTCAAAGATGTATCACACCAGGGCACAGGTCTAGGTGGTAATTTGTAACAACAGTGTGTAGGAGGAGATAGTTGCCTGCAGAGAACATCTAAGAGTAAGGTATGAAATTGCTGTAGCAAGTAACTTTCCTCTGACAGTGCATCATGTTCTTGCTTTCTCTGGCTGTGTTTCATTATTGCATTGAATACCGAAGGGTAAATACAGCTGGCAGCTTTTAACTTGTTTGTATATTTGGACAAATATATTGTGAAAAACAGTCCTGGAATTTGTTCTGTGTGTGAAGGGATGGGCTGGAGCAGTGAATAAATTATAGGACTACTAGATGGGAGGTCATGGTTCAGTTCCTGGAAAGTATATAATTTTTGTTTCAACACATAAATCATGTTTTCATCTTACCAGGTTTGTGTTTGAAGAGTACCTGGGGTACCTGAATGTACAGTTGCTGCAGTGTGAAGCGGAATGTGTATCTCTTAACGATGTTGAATACAACTGCACAATTAAATTTAATTCTGTAGTATGTGTACATAATATTTAAACTTGCACATTGACCTGCTAATATCGTATTTAATATGAAGAGTCTATGTATATATTCTTGGGCAAAAATGTCGGTTTTGGCGTTCATACCTACACACGATGTCAGAATTGTCCGTTTCAGCACTCAAAGTTAAAGGTAGTGAAAGGCAGGCAACTGTAAATAAAACTGTGACGTAAATGAATAACTGTAACAACTGCTGCTTAGTTTAGATTTTGGGTTTTATACCATGTATTTTACTTGGATACTGGTGCTGTAGAGGAGTGTTCTGTCTCAGTCCTCAGGATTGAAGTTTTAAGTCCAAGTTTTATGCTAAAATGGTAATGATGAGGACATTATTCACTTATGTGGGTAGATCACAAAGAAACGTGGCCAGTCTGAGCCAGAGGAGCGTATAAGTTGCACATAAAAATGTGAATATATCTTGTTAATTTGAAAATGTAATTGTTTAGTAATATGACCATTTCTTAATTTGTATGCTTCAAAGTAGTGATTTTGAATCATTCTGACAGTTTCTGATCTTTCTGATTTCAGTGAACTCTGAACAATTCTAATGATTTCTTAATCACATTATTTATTTTCTACTGCTTAAAGTACTGCCATGGAGTCATAAGTTGATTTCCTTGCCAGTAAGTTTTAATGTTATATGCGGAGAGTTGCTGTTTCAAATTCACTATCAGAACAGGTTGAATTTAAGTTAAGTGATATATAAAAGCCAGTGAGCTTTAGAATAGTTCTGTACCACTGTAGGTGTCCATCTTCATCAGTACATGTGTCCTTCTGGTTACTGAATGTGAATTACTGCATGGTTGAGTAGTTTAAACTTTTTAAGTTTGCTTTCTTCTGCATTTTCAGTTGCTATAACCCATTACTTGTGATGAAGTTCATGTACTGGTCTTCTGGGTTAATACATTGTTTAGTCTGGAATGTGCTGTAACCCAGAAAACCACAGTGTGAATCTGCAGCAGTGTGTAAAGCTCAGATCTTATGTATGAAGTAAGTTTCAGGTGTCCAGATTCTTGAATTACAGGTATTTTTTTGTTGGGTAAATTAAGATCATATGGGAATGAAGGAAACAGATAAGAAGGGGAAAAAGACAATGAAAAAGTAAAAAAGAAGAGGGAAGTAAATGTCTGTAATGCTGAATTTTTATATGCTAAAAATATTAAAATTGTACTGATGGCAATGGACAGGATAGTTATTTTATCATTACATAGTTAGATTTTTCCAGCTTGTGCATTGGGCTGATCACTTATCCAGAGGAGACCTGCTGAGAGTGTGTGTGTGTGTGTCTAATTTTGCATGATCTAGAAACCTCAACAGTGAGGTGGTCTAAGCCCGAGTTGGGCTGTTGCACCACAGGAGAGGAAAAGTTAGATTTTTCATAATTATTAGGAAAGAGTTTGATTAGACACCATATGAACAACTGTGCAAAAGTCTGTCAAAACTGAAATATATTTTCCTTTCAGTGAGCTGCGTCTTGTTGAATCTTTAGATGGCCTTTGTGACAGAGTGCTACAGTATAACATTCACAAGGAACGTAAAGATAGCACAAGATTTGATAAAGGCATGAGCCAGACATTTCAGACACTTCATGGATTGGTGTAAGTGAAACAGGAAATAAAAATTGATTTATGCATGCTTGCATAGGAATGGTACAATCTCCATGGTTTTCATTACATGATACCACGTAAGCCTGGCATAAGCTGTGCCATACCGTTCAAGTCTTTTGCAGGTGCACCACCTCTAATCTGGTCCCATACCCCTTTCTTTCCCATGCCTTTGAATGTATCTTTGACCGCATCCGTGTGTGTGCTGGCATGCCTCTTGACTCTTGAGTAGTTTGACTGACAACAGAGAGACAGGGACCTCCAGAAAAGTTTAGTTATGGCAATGTTTTGTGTGCATTCAGAGTTATATTTTAAGAGGAGGGTTGGCCATGGGCAGTGGACTGTGACCGTGCAGTGCTGGTATTGAAAGGTGTGAGGTAAATGATTTCATATCTGTGTTTGCAAGAAAAATTCTGGCTGCCAGTTTGTCAACTTTTCTTTTTCTTTCCCCTCTGTCCCTTTGTTCTCATTTTCTCATTCTTTTTCTGTCATGTATTTTTTCTGATTGATTGTAATCATACCTGTTTGGCCTGTTGTGCCAGTTCAGGCCATATTGATGAGGTGGCATGCACACTTGAGTATTCGCATTTGTTTTCATTTTGATATGTCAGAGAAAGTTATTTCCTGCTGTTCAATAGTTGCGCATTTTGCTTTTTTATTTTAATTAATTTACTTGATTATTGCTATGTTTGTTGGTGATGTGTTATGTTACATATGTTCGTTCTGAGCCTTGGGTCCTCATACTCATCATCATTGGTAATCCCTGTTCAGTTAGGAGTGCAGCTGCCTCACCGAGGGCAATAAGTGAGATCCCCCTCACCAAATTATGGTGCAAAAGCATGTCTAGTCCGGCCTCCTTTTACAAGCATGTTTACAGTGACAGTTTGCAGCCATCATTTTGGACAAAGCTTGTGTATAAACATACGAAATACTCTGTGTATCATTGAAGTGTGAAGTTTTGGATTTTCTGCGTTAAAATCTCTAACCCTTTCATTTGTATTTGATTAAGGATATAAGATTCTAACAATCAACTACATGGTGTAGAGTTCTCAGCTAGCTGAGAAATTCCCTGCATTTTATGGAAGCTAGAGGCTCATTACCACATTCACAAGAGCCCCCAAGCCCCCCACCTGTCCCTGTTCTGAGCCAGATAAATCCAATCCTTGCCCTCCCATCAAATTCCTTGAACGTACATTTTAGTATTATCCTACCATCTATGCCTAAGTCTTCCAAGTGGTTCTTTCCCTCAGGTTTCCCCACCAAAACCCTGCATGTGCCTCTCCTCTCCCCCATACATGTCACATGCTCAGCCCACCACATTCTTCTTTACTTGATCACCCGAATAATATGTGATAATAAGAACAGGTCCTAAAGCTCCTTATTATGCAGTCTTCTGCACTCCCCTCACACCTCCTCCCTCTTAGGCCCAAATATCTTTTTCAGCTCCCTATTCTCAAATACCCGCAGCCCATGTTCCTCCCTGAGTGTCGGAGACCGACTTTCACACCTGTATTTTTGGACAGCAAACTGTAAGATGTAAGATCCTGCACGGAATGATACCAGGCATTGCTTGAGTTCAGTCAGTTCTTAATTTCTTCATGAATGCAATTCTGATTTGTTAGGGTTCACAAATATTTGAACTTTCGAGGGATTTATTACACATGTTTATATTTTTATATTGTCCTGCATTCTGTTCACAAGACATGAGCATATGTGCAGTTTTCTCAGCATTTACTTCTAGATCTGGCTCCTTATTAGCGACTAATGAAGTGTCTGTGTTTTTCTTTGTGGTATGTATGTTTTCACCCAACAAATTAATGTCATCAGCTTAAACTAGAAGCTGATATGTACCATTACATTTTTAAACCCTCCGAGTTTGCTTGAACGCTCCTAATGTCATATTCCGAAGCAAAGTTGAAAAATTTTGGCAGTAAAGCTTCTTCTTGTTTCAAACCATTCTTAACAGGAAATGTATCAGACAAGTGTTTACATATCCGAGCTCAAGCTGTGGGTTTTATTTAAGCACATTTTTATTAGCCTTGTTAATTTCATAGTGATACCAAGCTCAATGAGAATATTATGTAAGACCTTACTCCTAACTGTATCATAGACTTCCTTGAAGTTTATAAATAGCTGATGAACTGTCCCATTGTAGTCCCATTTTTTCTGAAGTTTGTGATGAATGCAGAATATGTGATTAGTATTCCACCTGTTATATCAAAATACACTCTGTTGAGCTCCAGTAATTTTATTTACATATGAAGTTAACCTTGATAGAAGGATGTTGGATAAAATTTTGAGTGTAGCTGATAACAGTGATATGCCCTGATATTTTTATCACCCTTCTTATATGTATAGGTACAGTGATTGACCCCACTGGTGAGGCAGTTCCTTCTTATTCCAAATAGAATTAATAAGTTTATGGATCTCAGAACAAATTGTCCTGCCTCTGCTTTAATCGTTTCTGCTGCAGTTTTATCAATGCCTGGTGATTTGTATGTTGTTAGCTTTCCAGTAGCCATTCTGCTGTGTGTATTTCAGTCTGCTTAACATCATTAATGCAATACACATTCAGTAAGTGAGAAAAATGATTCATCCACCTAGACAAAATATTGTGGGAGTCTGCAACCAGATCACACCTCTCATCCTTTACAGGATTAGTTCTGTGCTGGTAACCCTTCTTAAATGAATTGATGCCACTGTATAAGTCTCTAATATTCTTGTTCCTATTGTTTGTTTCAAGTTCATTAATTCTACCTTTCAGATATTCCCTCCTTTTTTTGTGACATATATACCAGCTTCACATCTTATGTTTTTCAGATCATATGCATTACTGTATGTGTATGTGTGTGAGGGATGGAAGGAAAGAAAGAGAATGTATGATACAGTACTTTTTCTTCATGAAATCTCTGCTCCTGTTATTCAAAACTCAGTGTGATGTTCCACTTCATTACATTTATTGTAATTCTTAAAAAACCTTTCTGTGCCTATGTTTTATACATGGTTGACTGATATATGTGTAGTTCATTGCTGTAAAATGCTCTGGTGATGTTAAAAGATATTCATAAAATTCTATACAATGTGACTTCATGTTTTCATTTTCTTTGCTGTGATGTGTTTGTTGCATGTTATTTTTTAGGAGTATAGAAGCAGCAGAGTAGATTTACCGCATTAATGATTTTTTATTGTTCTATATGAAAAATGCATGGTTCACTAAATTAAATTGTTGTTATAATAAAACGTGACTGTGTGTGATGTGTCCCTTATTAGAGAAACCACAGGGCAATAAAGTTGCAGGAATATTTGGAGTTTGTCACTTATTTTGAATTTAAACTAATTTTGCATTCCTGTACTGAAATAATTCACAAAATGTTACCATGGCTGTGATAACACAGACCACATTACAAAAAAATATGGGCAGTAGCAAGCAACAATATTTGAAGTTATTAGTAAGTACTGAACAACTAAAGTTTTAAAGAACTGTAGTGAAACCAGCTGAAAGTGGAGCCTGAATAAAATGGAAACCTTACATAGCTGGAATATTTCTCCAGTTCTGTTGTAAAACAAAGATATTTTGTGTAAAATTACTCTGAAGAGGTGCAGAAGTGGAAGATGGGAAGTCAGTATGAAATAAGAATGTGAACATGTAACTGACTGTAAAACTGTGTATTAATTTGGGATGCATTGCCATTCTGGAATATACCCAAAGAGCTCAAAAAACTTAATTTACATTACTTTTCATTACAGTCCATGCAGTGTGCCTGAAACTTTCTTCTGTATAAAATGATTAAATCATGGAGGGCCATACCAAAAATTCCACCTTTTTTTAGACACATGAGGGCCTTTCAGTTGTCCATCAATACAACATTTTGTCAGTAATATTTTGTGCTGTTCTTATTTTATTTTCCATTTCATACAGAAATCGCCAAGGTGCATATTGTAAAACAAAGCTGTGCATCCCACATTTAATGGACTTAACATGAATATCATGTTAGTTTTGATTTTGTGCTATGCTTCTCTTTGCTGATTGTGACCAGACCATCACTGTGTAAGATTTCTGTATTTCTATAGTGCTTGCATTATTTTCAGTGATAAAGGTGTGAAGGTGGAGTTGGGGATTCCATATGAGTTATGGGACAAGCCGTCAGCTGAAATCACAAACATGAAGACTCAGGTAATATTTTATGAATATCAACTACAGCACTGGGTGAATTTTTAATAATCTGTATTTGTTTCTGAGGGGAAAAAAAAATTTGGGGGGGGGGGGGACACAATTTAAATTGGCATTATTCAGTATCTGGAGTGAGAGAAGAGCATGAGTTAAACACGATTAGTATTTAGGAACTTTTTCAACTTTATCATCATATCATTATCATCGTCATCATCATCGGCGGCGGCAGCAGTGGTGGTGGTGGTGCAGCTGCTGCTGCTGGTCCTATTATTGCTTTAACTGACACCAGTTGCTAGCCTCTTCCTATCAGATCACTTATGCTATGCACCAAGGCTACTTGGGAGCTTGTTCCCATGCTACTAATATGAGAGATTGTGAGGTCCTTGTGCTGCATCCACAATTGCTATGAGGATTCCATTGGAAAAGCATGTGTTTATTTATAATACGTTCATGAAATACAGTTCATACAAGAAGTGTCATAAATTCACACAGAAACTTCTTGATGTGCCAGTTCCACACAGGAACACATTTTATAAGGATATGAAAAGGTGTCAGACACCAGGTGCCATTTTGGACTGTAATAGAACATGTAGTTGATGTTTTGACTAAGGAAAGTCTGGACAGAATTGGCACTAGATTGAAGATATCTACTTGCGCACAAATGGCCATGTGCGTATTATCAGCATTAATTGCAAGAAAACTGCATTCTAACCCATGTAAAACCACTGTTGTTTGCAAACTGTGATTCAGCTGGTGAAGCAAGACTGAATTATGTGAACTGGTACCTTCAGGGAGTGCATGCTGAAAAAAATTGGTCACCTACTCGTCTGTTTTCGGAGAAGATTGGGTTCATCTTAGGGGATAAATGAACTTGCTGAGTAACAGGTATCGATCTGCAGGAAGTCCCATGTTAATCTATGAAGTGCTGTTACACGATGTTATGGTTGGTGTGTGGTGTGCTGTAAGTGCAATTAGGACTGCAGACTGGACGCATATCTTTTCTTACACCATAAGTACACAACTGATATGTAACACACATTATGACACCATTTTTGACCACCTCTCTGACTCTATGAGAACCTATGAATTGCACAAAAGATTGATAAAAGTCAAAGTGCATGCATCGCTGTGGTGCCCACCCTTTTGTATTCTATGCAGGAACCCGTGATTTTAGCAAAACAATGCACCATCTCACACCACATACTTTTCTTTGCAGTTTTTACAGAATGTTTTTAATAATCAGCAGAGGATGTGGCCTCCCTGTTTACCAGGTGTAAACCCACTCAATTTTGCCTGTGTGGCATGTTAAAAGATAAAGTGTGTGGTAATAATCATTGCACCAAGGTGATCTGAAAGAACACATTCAGGATGTAGTGTTTTCAGTCTCACTAGCAGAAGTTTGTTTGACGTGACATGTGTCTGTGAGCTAACACAAACTGTTTCCATCACCTTTATACATGGTGAGTGTAAAGTGTAATATTAACAAAAAACTATTAAACTAAAATATGTCAACCTCAACACATGGCACACTGAAACAGTAGTGATCACTACCTTGCCTGCCCAAGGGAAATGGTCTAAGAAGAGTGATCTGTGAAGCCAGACAAAATAATGCCTTAGCACTGCTGCTGCTGCTCTTCCTCCTCTTCCAGCTCTTCTGCTGCTGCTACCACCACCACCACCACCACTGATGGACAGTGTCCACAGTGCTGGTCATGTTTATTGTTACATGCCATTATCAGAAACCTTTTTAGACTCAAAGGTGAAATGGTCTTTGCAGCTGTTGAAATAAAAGAATAAGTTCTGCAGATTTTATCAGCAGTATGTGGATTCACCTGTGTCAGGTGTGGAGTTTACATTTGTTGTGTCCTGGGACAAAATTTTGTGTCTAGTTATGTTGTTCAATAGTTGGAATTACATGGTAGGTCTTACCTCCCCACTGTGCTGTGTATACCTGCCTGTACAGCATGGCTTTTTGCCAAGAACACGCAGCTAGTTAGTGGCAGTCTGGACATTCTGTATCCTCTGCCGTACCAAGCAGTTGATTCTAACCTACAACTGTGGCAATTAAGTGTATTACTGTTTGTGTTTCTCTTCAAGATGAACTGACTTTAACTGATAAACTGCAGAAAGTAATACTGAAGTGTTTGAAGTGTTATGTTACAGTGCTAATAGGTATGGTTTATGCATTGCAAGAACATCAGTTAGCATTTAGTCTTTATTAACCCTTTAAAGACGAAGCGTATCTGTTTTATACATAAGGACCCAGTTCGTACCGCGCTGTAAACACTCTCTGTCTCAGTTATAAAAACCAATCTGTTAATGCTGTATAGGAAAGTAATCGCTGTTTGTTCTGAGATCCGTACAAAACACATAAATGCAATGTGGGCACCATGTGGAATTTTTTAATGTTAAATCTGGTCATATGTAAAGTTACCGCTAGGCTTTAAAAGGTTAATGAATCCCAGTAGAACTGTTGATTACACAATTACACAGAAATTCATTTGTGTTGGAAATGAAATTAACTGGCATTGTAATTCCTTGGGCTTATGTTTCAGTGTAAGATTGTGGGGTCGAAGTGAAGTCTTTGTGTTAGCTCTGCGTACTTTCCATTGTGTCACACACATTTTATGTTCGTATATGAAATGATTAGAACCAGGTGTGTTGCTGTTAACTTTCACTGTGCTACAAGACCATATGCTGGTCTATAAAATGTACTGATGAATGGCCTAGCATGCCATATTGTGGTCTCTTTGTATTTACCTGGTAGCAGAGTAAATATCCATGCAAAGCTAGAAAAACGCAAGCCATTAACAAGATACAATTGTCATTTAAATTACTGTCCAAAAGATTAAGGAAACATCAGCCAGAGCAAATACACCAGAAGTTCTTAAGTCATTCTTGCTGACAATGGCTGAAGCCAAGAAAATCTCATGCATTGTTACAAGAAATGGGTGCCTACAAACCTTCTATGTATAGAGCAAGGACAGTTACCAGATTTCATGTGACAGTACAGTAAGTACTCCGTGGAGCAGACTCCTTCTCAAAAATCTAATACTTCCTCAACTAGTAAAGAAATCCCACACATTCTGTGGAATGCAGAGGTTCATTAGCATGTTCACAAGAGCCTGTCACTGGTTCCTTTTCTGAACCAGATGACTCCATTTCCCATCCCTTGTGTTTAAGATACGTTTTAGTATTATTTTCCTATCTGTGCGTAGATCTTCAAAACAGTCTTTTCAGGATTTTCCACCAGAACTTCATAAATATTTCTCTTTACCATCCTTTGTGCCATGCACCTCACCTGGCTCATTCGCTTTCATTTATTCAGCCTAATGTTTGGTGAGGGTTACAGTCGTGAAGCTCCTCATTGTGCAGTTGCATCCAGTTTTCTGTCTGTTAGGTCCACATGTCTTCCTTAGCACCCTTGCCTCAAACACACTTATTCTGTGCTCTTCCATCTGTGTGAGATGAAATTTCACATTCATACAAAACAGCTGGCAAAACCTATAATTTTGTATATTTTAATATTTAGGTTTTTAGATACCAGACAGGAATACATATGATGCTGGACTAAATTATATCGAGCATTCCCTGAATTTAATCTACTCTTAATTTATTTGAATATTTCACAATATGTGTACATGAATTTCAGTAAATTCGGGTCCAAAAATTAACTTGGTATTTCGCTTTAGAAATATTCACACTTTGCACATAAAGTGCTAATTCAGATTATTAAGTACAAACCAAAAGTGGAGTGGCCCATAAAATGCCTGTATTACAAAATTCAATCAGTCTGCCATGTTGTTTGCCTGAGTCTCTTTGTGGACTGACTGGCAAGGTTGGTATTAAAGGAGGAAAGGTTTTAAGAGATGCATGTTGCCCCATATGCCTCCTTTCTTAATGAGTGTTCATGAGTCCTTGATTATCCAATGTGAATATGACTATGATTGCCCCCTATATTGGGAATCTCAGATAACAGCAACACAAGTTGTTTGCTTTTTGTGTATGTAGAGGTTTATATCAATTGTATGCATGCAGTAATTAGGATATCTGACCAGGGAGAAGTTTTAGTCTCTTGGTAGTTTATAGAGCACCTGCACAGAAACATGGCTTCATATGGTATGAGCTGGGATGGAAGAGGACTGGGGGCAGTGGCTCAGTTTACAGAAACCTCAATTAGTAGAACCTTGAATAATCAAAAATGCCACACATTGTGTGTGTTTGACATATTGTACTTTGTATTTTAGTGTGAGTCACTGCTAGAAGAAAATGAGCACACCATAGAAGACTGGTATTTCTCTTACCAGGGAGAAGTTCCTCTGAAACAGTTCTTGTGTTCTGAGAAAGCTCTGAAGGGGGAAAGTGATAAATGTCTTGAGGAACCATTTCCATCCTTGCTGTCTAAAGAAGAAAAACCAAAACCGCCCAAAAAGAAGAAAGGCAAGAAAGAAGATAAACATCCCAAAGATAATCCTGATACATCAAATGTAGCTTCTGATACCATGCACTCTGATGAGCCTGTACCTGTGCAAGAAAAGGAAGAATTGTAGTGTTTGAAGCACCACAAACTGGGGGGATATCTAATATTATAATTCTGTGTTCAGAGCCAGCCAGTGAAGAGATCTCATGTGGCACCCCTATAGTATGGATCAGCACTACATGTAATTAATTTTTTGCTATAAAGTGTTCTGGGACTCTTGTTACTGAAGGGAACAGTTGAGTCTGATCAAGTATTAATGTGGGAAATGTTAAATACTGTTGGTCTCCTAAGATAAGGGTGCGTTTTTGGCCAAAGATATCTTCTATGAAGAAGCTCAGCTTGTAGAGATGTAACAAGTTCATTGTAAACTATTATGTGAAGAATTTACAGATCAGGTACTGTTATTGATGATGTCTCCGATTATAATTACAAGGGATTGCCATGAAAGCAATTTGTGGTCATCTCTTCTTCACCACACTTAAAAACTTTTCAGTTGTTTCATGTTTATTATTTAAATGTGGAAACCCCAGAAAACTAAATATTGGCTTACGTGTCACTGTGAAGGGATGATACTGTAATGTTTGCATTTCTCCATTGAGAAACAATCGACCAAAGACGCTGTACCTCAGTGTCTGTAAGTTTTGCTGGAACCACAGACCTCTTACAAGGGCTTGCTAATTCTGTGCATTGGGTCGCAAAAATTATCTTAACGTGCAGACCCCATAGACACAATTTGTGGCCATATTTAAGTTGGAATATTTACAAATGAACTGTATTTAAACCGTTAAATACTTGATTAAGTCAATGTAAAAAAAAAATTTGTAATGGTACTGACAAAATTAACATCAGGGAAAACTAAAGTACAAAACTTTGTTCTTCTCAGAAGAATCTATGCACTTGCAGACATGTGGCTGAGAAACACTGCTGTACATCATGTTGAATCACACTTTTGTGATTTTGTCAATACAACCACTTCATGCCCTTGACATTGTTTTCATACCCAAAGAAATATGTTGCAAAAACAGTTTTGGGTTAAAACACTTCATTCCAGCTCAAGGGATTAATTATTATGCTACCTTTTCATGGCTAAAATATCACTGCCCTTAAATACTACAAACAGCAAAACTAAGTAGCAAAATTCATTTTGTTTGTACCAATCAGTGTATACCACTAAGTGATAAGTATTTTAGTGAGACAGGTAGAAAATGTTTTTATTATATACAGTACTACAGTGTTAAAAATTGGTTATTAGACTGTGGTTCCATTTGAAGAAATATGACCTTGTAAGTGTAGCATTTTGTAATAAGGCTTGAACACGGGCCTCTGCTGTGGATTGGGCTTCATTCTAGAAGTTAAAGCGTGTGCTGGGTTTGCGTGAATTCTCGTTAACACTTGATAAAGTAAGGAGCTTCTAAGCTGCATTCACTGTATCACACAAATAAAATTATATATCTCTGGAACATATGCAGTCTATGTTGTGTACTGTCTAGTAATAGAATGGAACTGCAGAGACACCATTGCTGCCCACATCATATCCCACCGTTAGATGTAAAATTCAGTCAGTACCTTCATACAGTACTGTTGAGCTGCTATGAGTCAATGGATGTTTGATTAAGAAATGTGACTTAAATGTGGAATATATGGTCAGCAACATAGTGTAAAGAGTTCATTATGCTCCTTGTTCAACAGAATTGAGCTCTTGGAGTCTGATACTTGCATTTGAAGAAGTGCATCCTGTATTATTATTACAGGTGTTAAGAAAGGCTGAAAGGAAGTCTGGGTACACATAAGCATTTCAATTGTTACTTTGTACTATGTCAGACACACTGGAAATGGGGAGAGGGAATAGGAGAGCTGCAGTCTCCCTCTGCTATTGACATACCTTCATAATGTGCTCACATGATATACCTCATCCTAGAATTTTGAATAGTGGTACAGTATTTAAATTATGTTGGATAGTATGCATTGCACATGTTAGTTGATTTTATCAAGTTTTATTTGCAGGATTTGTCCTTTTAAAATTGAACCCATCTGAGTGTTCTGCATACGTATGTGTATGAAGACTTAATCTGTGAAACCCTGATTTATGATCTTTTAGCATATAAAAGTAAGAACAATGGAGAAGTAATCACTTAAAATGTGTTGCTGCCAGTGTTGTGAAAGTTGATGAAAACTGGATTGTTAACTGGCCATTTTTCTGATTGTCAGTTAGTTGGGCAGTATACATCTGTTAAAACAGCTCTGAATATTTAATGTCAGCAGTAGTGGCAGCTCGTCACTCTTAAAGTTTTACGGTCTTGCACTAAAGTTGAAAGAACGCTGGTTTTATAACACCGTTTGTTGTACATTCATATCAATAGCAACAGATATTTCTCTTCTCCAAAATTTCCAGGCCAACGCTAGGCCTGGCACCCAGGACCCAATTCAGTGGGTACTGGGGGCACTTTCCCCAAGTGTAAAGCAGGTAGAATATGAAGCTGTTACACCCCCATATGCCATCATGGCATGCACAGGGACTTCAGCTTTGTATATAACACCATAGAAATTTCTTCCATTGCTGTATGACACTTCAGTTTGTAATCATGAAAACCTCCAAACTTATACAGGCAGGTCTCATTTTATGCCATTGTTATGATCCTGAGAAACACATGGTGCAAATCGAAAACAAAATTCCTATTTAAAACAGTGTATTTACTGGGGATTTATTTCTAATGCAATAAAAATGTAAGACACATCCACAGTTTTTGTTATGGTTCATTCCAGTTGGGACTGTGGTAATCCTGTTACACAAACACTTTAGTTCCTGAAGTAGCCCTTTCTTTAATTCTATCAGCATTGTCATGAATTTTACCTACGCTGCTATCAGCAAGTCTAACATTACAGCATATGTCAACAATTTGTTCACCTTTTTCAAGTTGGTTTATTGCATCTGATTTCTCTTTAGTACTGAATGTCTTTCACCAGTTTTTCACTTGCATTGCACTAGGTGATGCAGATTTATGTTTCTCACTCTTGTTAGTAAGAAGAGCCAATGCTGTTGAAGAGAAAACTAATGAGCCACATGATGATATCACCAGCATCATCAGTCTGTACACATGACTGATGGCATGCAGTGATGTCACTTTCTGCTAGCCTCCTACAGAAGATATGTGCAGCCACCAATCATCTATGCGAAACCGCATTAAACCGAAAATCATTGCATAAATTTGAAAAGTGGCGTAAATTTTCAAGTCAGATTAAACCAATATCGCGTAAAACAAGACCTGCCTCTGCTTCATTTTTTAACCTTTCAATGCTGGCCTCAGTGCAATGTATGGTAATTACTGCATTTAAAGTTACTGTAAATGAATGCCCTTCATCCTGGGCAGTGGTTGGAATTTAAACTCCAGCATCATTGAAGGGTCAGACTTATTCATTGGTCACTATTCACCATGTGCAGACTTAGAACAGTACTCAATAAAACACCATCTTAGCACGCCGGTTGATACACTGGTCCTTCATTTTTTTTACATTATGTTCAACACCATCTTCAGGGAAATCATATACAAGGAACACTGGAAATTACTGTTGGTTTAAATTCTTTAAATCCGCTGCATTAAAATGTGGTAACGTTACAAGTGTTCATAAGTAAAACTAGATCAGTATGTGAAAAACCCTTAGTACTGATCTAGTTTATAATTTTACTTATAAAGGCTTGTAATGTTACAAAATTTGAATGTATGTACTGTAATTGTATATTTAAAGGTGTTAAGACATTGGTAATTTCCCATGTTTCTTAACATGATTACCCTAACAGTGGTACATTATAGACCGCAAAATGTTGGAAATAATAATGTAAAAATAAAATGAAGGATCACTCCTTCAGTGTGCAAAAATGGTATTTTACTAATTTTGTCATACCGTATGTGTTTGACACCACTGTATCAAAGACTTCTGTTTTAGTAACTGGGCATGTGGTGCCACAGTAGTTCTTTCACACTTCCAAATTGCAGTTAAGAGTTAGAAAGAAACCTTAAATAAGCCAGGAATAAAAGTTGAACACTGACTAATGGAATGACGTAGGTACAGTTACAGTTTTAATTATTGTCTTTACATTATTGGGAAATCCCCGCCGTACCCTTGTTGTGAAAAATATTATTCTTTCTTATTCTTAATACTTAAGACATTTGATTTTGGATATAAATGAGTCACATTATGTTGTGTGTTGCATACATTAACATTCCTTGACAGAAACATCTTCAATCATGATTAGAATTATTAGACACTTAGAAATATTACACATATTTTTAACTTACATGCCAAAATTCTTTTGTAAACACACCAACACATGCACACATTTATTAAAACCTTTAGTAAAATAAGTTTACATAAAGACCCGACATGTTTCGGTGTTCCATGACACCATCATCAGGGGTAACACTAGGAATATAAAACACTACTCGTTGAACCAATAGAGGGTTTGACATATGCCAGTCAATATAGTATCACTTCAAAGCCAAACACTTGAATAAAGGATATGTAGAGTCTTAAAGAGTCCTGACAGAAATAGTGTAAAACACAGTTGTAGCTAAAAATGATGAAGATAAAGTCCAGAATGTTGCCTTGCAGCTCTCAAATTGGATGCGGTCACCATTCGTGGGTTACTGGTCTATGATAAGGTGGTGAAGGTTTGGTTGTAGAGTACATGCATCAGTGCCTCAATAGAGCCAAGTGTGGCATTGTCCTAAAAATTTTTTTAAACATAAAGTTAAGATCATAAAATAGATAAACAAACCAAACATTCAAGAGCTATAACTGGATCGTAATGTGTACCAAAAGAGTTAGATGGTTGAGTGTAGGAGGCTTTGGAATGACTAAGGTTGAGGTGAAGGAGGGATGTTTATATCAAGGCAGGTATGTAGGGGGAGGGGGGGAGAGTGTTTGTCGATAATAAGGTTGTATAGAAAGTCTGGTTCATTGGCCATTTTTTCTTATGTGTCAACATTTAAGATGATGGATTTCCCGTTCTGTATATCATTACATGTTTTAGCACTGCTTTGGTGTCTCTAGGGGTGGATACTCAAGTGAAGCTATTGAAAGTTTGAGTTTAACATGCATCATATGGTGTATGTGAATGTTTAAAATATGCATTTCAAAATGATTAAAAGTTACTAAAACTTTTTTTTTTCTTCTTGTATGCTGTGTAGTGCAGTATTAGAATGCTGTGTCTGTATTTTTTGTCTTTATGCTCTTTTTTGTTGTCCTACTGACTCAGTACAGTACTGTGTATCATTTGGATCTATGTTAGCAGCCTTCTTAGAGTGTATGCATAGACATGTTTTCAGTAGGGATTCAGTTCATGTTTTAAGAATTCAGATGGAACAGGATGTTTTGTTCTTCATATTTTCTTCCATTTACTGGTTTCATTTCTTGTATGCATGAATACCAGATTATTATGAGGCTGAACGTGCAGATCACTTTTTCTTCTTGTGTTATGTTCATGAATATCTGAATTGTGGATTAAATTGTCATTCTTTTTTATATAACATAGAACCTCAAACACGAATAAGCACATTACTGTATCTTATAGTCCCTAAATATTTCTCTACATGACTCACTTTTCTTGACTCGTTTCATAGTACATAGTACCCTTTTTTGAAGTTTGAATACTTTTTGACTTTCACTTTCCTCTCCCCAGAAAACTATACCATGTCTCAATTGGGATTGGAACTTAGTGAAATACGTATTTCTTAAAATGGAAGTACCTGTTAATGTATTAATAATATACAATGCCTTACGTAAGTTTAAGCTTAAAGCCTGGGTATGAGTACTCCAATTTAGATTATCTGTAATGTTTATTCCTAAGAACTTAATTGAGATGTACAGGGTGATTCAAAAAGAAGGACATCCTTTCAAAAATGTCTTTCTCAGTAACTAAATATGATACGAACATGCAATCTGAAGCAATCTGTAAAGGAACTCTCAAAGTTTTTTCTTACATGTAGTCTGAGCCAATTTGTAAAGGAACTTTCACAGTTTGTTCTTAATCTTACAGATGCTCAATATGCGCCCCTTGTGTCACATGGCACATGTCAATCCTGTAGTCCAGTTTATCCCAGACCCTTTGTAGCATATCACTGTCAATGGTTGACACAGCTGCCACAATTCGTTCTTAAGGTTGCGTGGAAGAGGTGGTACAAACATGAGGTCCTTGACGTATCCCCACAAGAAAAAATTGCATGCTGTGATATCTGGGTGGCCCCTCTTCCAGAGGCAGGTCAGTGTTTTAGACAGAATGCCCAATCCAGTGCTGTGGCAAATATTCATTGAGGAACCTCTGGACCTCGTGGTGGAAGTGAGGCGGAGCCCCATCCTGCTGCAAAATGAAGTCGTCGGAGTCTTCTGAAAGCTGTGGGAAAAGCCACTCCACAGGCATGTCCAGATACGTGGTCCCTGTTACTGTGTTCTCTGCAAAAAAGAATGGGCCGAAGACCTGTGTGCATGATATGGCACAAAAGAAATTAACTTTAGGTGAATCACCTTCATGTTCAGTGACAGCGTGGGGTTTCAGTGTCCCACATGCAGACTTTATGGCAATTAACCTTTCCGCTTACATGAAACGTACTTTCGTCACTGAAAATGAGGCGATATAGAAAATCATCATCATTTTCTATGTCACTCATAATTCTGCAGCAGGTGCAAGTGGTAAGGGCTCATCTGAATCCATTTCTGGAGAATGTTTCAGACTGTGGTGTAGCTCACGGCTAACTCTCCTAGTCGATTTTCTGGGACTTCGCTGAAAGGTGACACAAACGCAAATCACGGCTTCCTGGGACACATGTGGCCACCCTGTGCTCTTTCCTTTAGAATGCATACTTTTATACCAGTGGTAAATATTCCTGCGGCATGGTGTGGGTTTCTTGAATCGTGCATGGAATGATATTTGCACTGCAATCGCAGAACCAAGTTTAGCAAACTGCAACACATAGAACGCTCTTTCCTGTCACCATGATGAACACTGGTGCCCGTGGTGGTGGAAATGCGTATAACTTTCAAGCGCCAATTCTCCATGCAACCTTGAGGAAATGAAGGAAGACATTGTGGCTGTCATGTCAACCATTGATGGTGATATGCTACAAAGGATCTGGGATGAATCACCCTGTATAATTAATTTCTGTTTTATTAAAAACAGCTCTTGGCCTACCTACAGAGCTCAATTTGTTACGGTGAAATAACATCATCTTTGTCTTTTCTGTATTTATTGTAAGATTATTGTTACAAAACCAAACTTCAAGTTGTTTCATCACCCTATCTATTTTGTCTTCTAGCTCTTCCATGTTTTCATCAATAATTAAAATGTTTGTATCATTGCAAATTGAACCATCTTTACAGCCTGAACATTTAGTGGTAAGTCATTTATATATAGCAAAAATAACAGAAGCCCCAAAACTGATCCTTGTGGTACTCCATATTTTAGTTTCCTACATGTAGATGCATATGTCTTTTGGTTTTTAGATTTATTCTCAATATGAGTTATTTTAACAAATTGAATCTGTCGAGTTAGGTGTGATTTAATCCAAGAATTTACTATCCATTTTATACCGTAATGATCCAGTTTTGCTAATAATATATTGTGATTTAGTACATCACAGGCTTCAGTAAGGTAAAAAAATATTTGTCACAAATAGCCTGTTATCCATGGATTTCTGGATTTATTCTATAAATACTTGACTGGCCGTTTCTGTCAATTTATTTTCTCTAAATCCATTTTGTGAATTATTTCCTAACAAAAGACATCAACCTGTTATAAATCAGTTTTTCCAGGATTTTTTAGAAAACTGGTAGAATAGATATCAGTCTACAATTTCATGCTTATTACCTTTCTTATGTATTGGTCTTAACTTTTGCAATCTTCATCAGTTCGGGAAAGACACCCGACTTTAAAGAAGTATTAAAAATAAAACTAAGGGGTTTCTTGATATACTTAATACATTCCTTAACTAAATATTCAGGAATTTCGTCATATACTGCAGAGGACTTTCCTTTTGTTTTACTAATGATATTTTGTAATTCTTCCTCAGTAACTGGGCTCTGAAGCACCTTCCGCAGCGGGCTATATGCCACCTCGTTGCGTTATTCAACGCGGCGATTCTGGCGCAGTATTTCCCAACTGTGTGGAAGCGCCCGCGTGATTTCCATCCTGAAACCCGGGAAGGACCCGTCACTACCCTCGTCATATCGGCCTATTATTCTGCTAGACACGATTGGCAAACTGTTCGAAAAATCCAACTTAGTAGGATCTTAAGTGAAGTAAGTAGGCACGGGCAACTGCGTGATTAGCAGTTTGGATTCAGACCCAAAAATAGCGCGACTCTTTAGCCGGCCCGCCTCGTTGAAAGAGTGACTAGGAACTTCGGCGAGAAGAGACTGACAGGCGCGATTTTTCTCGACGTGGCAAAAGCCTTCGATACTGTTTTGGTGGGTGGTCTCCTTTTCAAGTTAACCGTCCTAAATTTCCCCTCGTACCTTATTAAAATAATATCCTCCTATCTCCATAACCGGGCGTTCGAGGCGGTTTTCCTAACCGCCACATCCACCCCTCGTTGCATGCGAGCTGGAGTAGCGCAGGGCGGACTAGCGTCCGGTATGCTCTTCAGTCTGTTTGTTAACGACATGCCTGTGCCACCCCACCACGTCGAGCTGGTCCTGTACGCGGACGACACGCGATCATAGCCACGTCCCGCAAGTCAGCGCTGCTCATCAGGTACTTGGAAACTTGTCTGACTGTCCTAGAGCTGTGGCTGAGAGAATGGACAATCGCCATTAACGTCTCAAAGAGCAATGCGATGCTCTTTGCTAAGGCCGCCTGGCGAGTTCCCCTACCTGGATCGGTTCGGTTCCTAGGAGAGCCGATCGAATGGGACGATGCAGCCCGTTACTTGGGAGTGACTCTAGATTCACGCCTGACCTGGTGGCCTGATATCGTCCAGGCCAGAAAGAAAGCCTCCCAGCGATTGGGTGTGCATGGCTCTCTCCGAAACAGGAGAAGCGGCCTCTCCGTTAGAAACGGAGTTCTGCTGTATAAGCAGCTCATCCGCCCAATGATGGACTGTGCGTGTCCCATCTGGAGGTGCGCAGCTCGCAGCTACGTTAAGCAGCTGCAGGCTCTCCAGTCCAAGTGTCTTCGCATTGCTACTGGTACATCAGTAACAGGCAAATTCACGCGAATCTGCGAGTGCCGTCCTTTGAATACCACGCCAGAGTCCTAACCGAGAGTTACGACTCAAAGTTAGCTGGTGTGGGGAACCCCTTAGATCGGCAACTGAGCAGATATTTAAGCTGACCGAGGGCCGACGCAAGCTGCCGGATGCGCAAGTTAAGGGAACTAAGATCAGCCGACCAGTCGAGGCCGCATGCAAAATGGCGGAAAAGTCGACATCGAAACGTACTTGCTGTTGACTAGCTGGGCGCAGTTCGAACACCCTGACTGGGGTTTTACCGTGATTTTCCTCAGTTGTAAGGTAAATGCCAGGGTGTAATTAAAAAGTCGGGGCACGGCTCGCATCCCCCCCCCCCCCCTCGCGGGCACGGCGGCTTCACCAAAGTGCCCACTTCGAATACGTTACACGAATATGCCACCCTGGGTTCAACTCCTAGGCAGCCATCCAACCAAAGTTTTCCCCCCTCAGATAAGAAGACTATGTGCTCCTAAAATCGTAGCCTTTAGCGTAACAATCCCGGTCGTGAATAAACCGTTAGCGTAAGCAATATCTCCATTATAGAGTAAGGTATCTGTTTTAGAGCCCAGCAATGCGTTAAAACACAGGAATGACTACTCAGACCAAAGGACGTTGACTTGTGCTTTGCGCAAGCCTCCACCCTTAGTTAGCTCTTTGGGTGGTTTGTTGGTTGGTCCCACATCGGCCGCACGAAAGGGCCGTTTTGCGGTTGGTGGGATGTTCCCACAGTTGCATTGTTAGGTGTCTTATTGTTGATCCCATATAGAATGAAAGTGGTGCCTTATTTACACTAGCTGTACACAGTTTGAGGTGTGTAATTTTTTGTCCTATCTGTGATGGATCAAGGTTGTATTTTATAAGTTTTTAAAAGGTAAGGATCTTGTAAAGTAAGCCAGTGCCATTGCTGATAGCAGTTTCTGTGTTACAGTACAACTGAAATTGTAGTTCTACATTTCTCACTTTTGCATCACAAGTTATGGAAACAAGATTTTATTTAATTAGCAAGCATCAGATATGCAGTCATGTGTAGAACAGTTTGAATGAAACTTTTACTTTGTTATGTATGCAATATGGATAAAGTATTCTGTGACAAACAGTTCTCTTTATCTCAGCATGTAATACACATATAATAGGTACCAATGTGTCAAACAGTGTTTGGTGCATTCACAATGAAAATTAGCAAAAATGCACAATTAACTTCACTGTGTTTGTCTCTTTCCACACATAATAACTGGAGGATCACTAAATGAAATTTTTAATGATATTTAATGTTTGAGAGTTTTACTAAAATTTGTTTAGAACCCAGTCTGTTTGTCATCATTCAGATAATGCACACTTTACACAAAGACCTAAATATTATTGGAAAGGAAAATGTATGGAACAGAATTTGTGCAGGTACATGAAGCAGAATTTGCATATTAAGTACACTTATTCTGTCTTGCAGTTTTCAAGATGAACAGAAGTGAGTGAATGCCCTAGAACATGGATGGCAGACCACTGGCACTGATGTCAGGCTTCGGACCAATAGAGATTTTGGCTGGCAGTAGTGATTTGCATGCATATCTATAAGTGACTTCAGTTGTTTGCACCAAATTCTACAACACATAAATAAGTCAAAAATGATGAAAAGTCATTCCATTGGTTGCAAATCATTGAAACAAAATTCAATAGTTGTACTACTGTTGAGTACTATTTTAAGAATAACACAAAACAACAGCATGTGCAATTCAATAGTTGTACTACTGTTGAGTACTATTTTAAGAATAACACAAAACAACAGCATGTGCAAGGCGTGAGGGGAAAGTAAGGGATTGTCAAAAATGTATTCAAATAAGACTCTTATTAACGAATAACTATAAAGAATAATAAAATGTCATGTTATCAACAGCAGTTGCATTAATTTGCAAGAAATAAAACAGATTGTCTTTATTATTTTTTGCACATTACAAGAAAAAAGGAATTGTAAGAAAGCAGTACATTGTAGTGTAAAACTTTATCTTCATTGTTACAGTTCTGAGACTTGCCATTTCATGCTATCATATGGTTGGTTTTCCCATTGGGTCAATGTAATTACAACAAACAAATTAATTCAGCCCAAGGTCATGTACACAAGTTAAATAAAACGCTTGGACCGCATTACTGGCTACATTAGTGGTGGAATGTTTTGTCTGTATGTTGACAGAATGTACACTCTGAAGTGTTTTGTTTTGACCTCCTGAGAAGTACAAGTACAGCATTTCATAGATGCCTAATTTTTAAAGCACTAACCCTTGTGGCTTTTTCAAGCACAATATGGTATTTCAAAAAGTAGCATTCACCTGAATGGGAAAAGTAACAGAGGTTTTGAGGAATAGTTAACACTGAAGTATTGTTTGATTGGATGTAATTGTAAAGCACTGTGATTCCTTGGCTCTGACTTTGGTGTTTGTAGAACCTTTAGTATCAAATAGCACTTTTGAAAGACATCACAAGAAACTATTAAAACAAAACGAACAATTAATATCATTTAACGTTCAGTGTAATTCTTTGTACAAGTCTGAAAAACTGATAATAGCATTGTGCTGCAAGTTACCAGTCTGCTAATTAATATTGCTCAGCATGGGAGGCCATTCTAAGATGGCTAGTGTATTAAAGAGACTTTTTCATGTTTCATGGATTGATTACTTAAGAAAAGTGTCCTCCACATACACACACACACACACCATTGGCCAGGACAAGAGAACATATATTTCTTCTGAGACAAGAACTGCACTTGTGGTGAGATATCCTTCAGGGTACAATTAAAGAAGAACTGATGAAGTGAACCAAGGGCTGAGATATCTGTATGCTGAAGTTGATATTGACAAAAGTAAAGTTCTATCAGTTTTGAGGTTTTTGCAGCAGTGTGGATGAGGATTCCAGTCTTGTGGCTTACGATGCTACATCACGGGGTAACTGTATCCCATCAATTACCCCATGATGCACAACAAAATCCAAAGTTGTGTTTGTCACAACAGTTTCTGCACCAAGTATTGTTGGATGAACTGCATGGTTTGTTATATTTTTTCAAAGGCTACCAAACATCCAGTTGTGCCTTGCCATTGCATTGTACATCAGCAGGCACTCTGGGCCAAAGGCAGTCAGCGAACACTGGAGCAACAGATGGGAACAGTAACAGAATTGTCAATTTCATGGATTTTTGGGCCTTCAACAATCAGCAGTTAAAAAGATGCTTCTGTATGAAGTTAACTCATAGTACCATGGACTAAAACGCATAACAATGTTATCTGGCTTAGCTGAGGTCATGTACTTTACCAGTTTGTAGAAGAAAGAGCTGCTTCCAGCTACATGACCATAAATGGTTGATGGCCTTAATGGTCTTTGCTTATTTCACTTCCCACTTCACTTAACACAAACTTCAGTGTCATGAGAGGACTGAAGAGCATGCTAAGTAATTTGAATGCCTTTGGAATCTTAAGATCTGAATTTGTACACACAATCGAGCATTTCCCTTCAGTGGAATAATGCATGGAGTGCGGTTAATCTAACACTGATGTTGAAGAAAATGGAGCGATGTGACAATTTTCAAATATAACTTATTTTTAAGTATGCAAACTTTATGGCAGATTTCACCACATTCAATATCTAGACCAAACATTCTGTTTTATAACAAAAGCCAGACAAAACCGAATACTGTACTCACAACAGTTTTCTTGGTTGGTGCTGGATGATGTGGATCTGCACAGGGCTGAATTTAATGAAAATTGCCTTTGGATGGCTAAATTTATTGCTCTGAGAAAAGGACAGGAATGTTGGAACATATTCCAAAAATGGAACATAATAAAAGCATTGGAAACCTAATTTTAGATATGTGTAAGTTACTGGCAAATTGTTTTCAGACAATTACGAGACTAATGTTCACAGTGCTGTCATTCTCTGGCTCGACATATTCATGTGAAGCCATTCGCAGGAATGCAGTATATCAAATCAGAATTGAGGAACTGCCTCACAGATGAAAACATTGTTGATTGTGCTGCTCTCATAACAACCACATACAAGCTGAAAACTGGGGATGTGTGCAACATCTACACTAGCAAGTATCCGAGTCCATCAATATAGAAGTTGAAAGTTGGAAGCCAGTGTTGTCTGGAACCACTTCAGACAGGTAACTCTTGGTAAAATTTGGCACCAGGTAGATAACAAATTTTCTGCTCCTGCCATAGATCATTATGATGTGAGCATATCTGAGTGAATATATTGAGCATCAGTCCTCCACAAATATAGTGAGATTACCAAAGTCTATTAATTTTTGACAGTAACTAAATGAAGCTTCCATCTATATCAATTTCAAGGTTCACAAATATACATGTATTTCAGTGTCCATCCATTATGCTGTGTATCTTGCAACATAACAATGACAGCAGAAAAGCACAAACACCAGTTGTGTCTCAGAAAAACAACCCTGGAAAAATACTGCTTTCACCTTCAAAATCAGGCATTGGATGCCCAAAAGATTGTTTCTGAATATGCAATAGAGTGTAGGAGGATTTTTATTGTGGAAATCTGTGTAAGGAAGAGATCATACAAAAATGTCATAGCAAATCTAGAAGGTGGTTTCCTGGTGTTTCAGTTCCTCTAAAATCAGCAATGAATCGACTGCTGAACAGATTTTGATCAGGTTCCTTGTCACTGAAGAAGCAACACTAAACATGATGCATTCTTTCAGAAGAAACATTAGGTGATCCTGGAGTGCAAGTAGAAGCATTTACACAAAAGTGTTTAAGACAGTTATCATAGGAAACCACTGTGTCAAAAGTCCTCTGTACACACAACCAAAAAACTGCTTAATTTGAAACCATACAAATTAACAGTTGTGCAAAATCTCCAGGAGACAGATTGTGCTGAGAAGGTAGATTTTTGTGACTGGTTCTGTGAAGCAGTGTGTAATGGTGAAGGCAATCCTTTGGTAACTCATTTTACAGATGAAGTATGGTTGTACTTAAACAGCCATGTAAACACTCAACATAACATACACTGGTCAGTAGATAACCCCATACTAACATATGATATGCCATTATATGTGACATTAACATGGACAAGAATATTCAAACCCACGTTCTTCTTGGTCACAATAAACTTCTAACAGTCTGCACATTAAATATCTAATCTTTTAAATTATAATACTCTTAAATGTTGGCTGTTGTTGACTAAATTTGAAAAAACCTAGATAAAGCATATATGTATTAGTGGACTGCCAACCAAAATCAATCAGTGTGCAATCATTACTGCGATAGTCATATGCGGGAATCATAGGTGTAGTAGTAGGGCCTATTTCTGATGATTCTGTGGCTGAAACACACATAAATATCAGTATTCCTGAATGAGGTCTGGGTAAATAACCACTAGGAATATATATATATATACTTATAACTACCCCATAATGGCAAATGAATGTTGCAATCGGTGAACACAACATTATATTCAGGACGAATAATCCTACATGTTTTGGCTACAAATGATTAGCCATCATCAGGCCTAATTACAAGAATAAAAATGGGGGGAAATTTTACAACTGTATTCCAAGTTTAAGATCTCAACCTTTACAAGCTAAAAATAGTGTAAAATATATAGAATGCCTCAAATGTGTAACTTGAAGTTTATAAAAATGTTAAAAAACAGTAAATAGAATAATATGATGTACCCGCTTACTATTCTCGGAAGCAACATGTATAAACTGCAGCGGGATCATCGAAGTGCAACTATAAAATTTGAATGTGGTGAGATGGAGGCATAAGGTGGTCCCATAATCAGGTGGACAGGGAACTAAGGCATTTTGGCTTTCTTGATTTGAAGTTTTTCACATCTCTGGACATGATGTACAGTAGCGTCCCAATAGAAATGTACTGTGCATGATCTTAGGGTTTCACAGCAGTGCAGGTGAGGTCTCCTTCTTCTGGGATGTCACATTCCAAAACAATGAATACCTCAGATGCCCATTCTTCAAATGTGTAACGTTCCAGAAGCATAAAGACCTCATCCAGAAGGTCCTTTATATTATACAGTATTAACAGAGTGCCAATGCATACGGTCAGCACTGGTATTTTGTGATTAAACTGCAGATACAGTGACGTAGATTTCCATGTCAATTGGGCATTGACAACTGTCAAAACATCATCTACCAAAAAGTGAGAAATTAGTTAGTCTCCGAAACACAGATTCAAGCATACTTATGATGCTGTATCTGTAAACTGTTAGTTTTTTCATTGTGTAATGTTGTTTTGGGGGCCGCGGTGGCACAGTTGGTTGATGCACTGCGCTACAAACCGGCAGGTCGCGGGTTCAAATCCCAATGGTGCCATTGGAACTTGTCATTGGCATAATCCTGTCGGTCGCTCTATGGCCCTGGGGTCAACTCAGCCTCTCACAGAAATGAGTACCAGGAATCTTTCCTGGGGGGTAAACACGGCCAGTGTGTATGGCTGACAACCTGCCACCTACATGTGCCGATTGTCTCAAAATCTGGGAGCCTCGACCTCCTGGAACCATAAGGGCCTGTCCAGGCCTGTAATGGGACTGCTTTACCTTTTTAAAGTTGTTTTAACTAGCATTTATGCATGGCACCACAAGTTCACCTATCATTGTAACTGTTAATACATTTCAGAGGAAAATATATGTGTGCTTATCACTGTATTCTTTAAATGCTCCAAAAATTGCTTCATTGCAGTAATTATAACAAAATTGTTAACCTTCTGAAGCATGAAATCCATGACAGGAATATGTATGCTTGAAGGCATTCCCAGAATTACTTCATTCAAACACCCAACAGTCTACCACAGTCATTGGTTAACCTGCTCAGACATGAAAATAATTTAAATAATACATACAAACATTCATTTCCCATCGTACAGCAAACATTATCCACTTTCAATAAGACCACTCAGTTAAGACCATTATGGAAATAATGGATTTATTCTCAGAATCCTATTAAAGGCATATAGTCTGTCATGCCACAATACACATTTTGTACATTAAAGAAGCAGTACACAACCACTGCATTTTACAGCAATAATAAGACTTTACTTTCATAACTCTAGGCAGTATGTTTACTCTCACAACAATTTCATATACACATAAAGCACAATGGCACCTTTACTCAGAATAAATCCACATACTCTGTTTGTAAAGCTAAATAATAAGAAGTTTCTACGTGTGCCTCATTCATGGCTTTTTAACATTGCTCTCTTTCCTTCTCCTTTCCTCGCTTTCACCTTGCCCCTTAAAGCTCTAAGTCTTGTCATTTCTTCTTTAAAATCCTGATGTTCATCTCTAAAGAGTCCATACTGTCGTAACTTCATAATTAATTTATGTGTTTCTACATGTCGAGGATAATAGTCCACCATATAGGGTCGCCGATAAATAGGATTTTCACTGAACAACTTCACCACTTTCATCGACTTGGCATTAGTGTTACGCACAACTTCACCAAATATTCGTCTGCTTAATCTGTTCATCCTAAATGCATAGTTTGTACCAGCGTTTGCAAGCTGCAAGTACTTATTCATTCTTTAAATCTGCACACCCTCTCTAACACACGATCAACCAAATACCTGAAAAACACATACAATACTTTCAAACAGGTGTCTGCACATTGGCATAAAGCTCGACAGCTAAAACAGTCAACACAAATAATAATTTCTAACGGTCTCTCACAAAAATCTTGTATACTACTGTAATACGAACCAATTTCGCTTCCTTCGTGCGGGCCTACAAATTCACGCCTGGGCAATCACACCGCTGCCTTTTTACTTGCCAGCTGTAACAGGCCAGCTGTGTTGTGATGGTCCATCGAATGGTCGTTGACCAAAGAGTAAACGGTGGTACTACAGAATCCTGGGCTATCATGGCGGCCGCCCGCACCAAGTCTCCCGTGTGTGGCGCTATTGGCGCTCATTGTGGCCAATAGCCACTGCACTGTCTTCCGGGTGTGGCGCTACTGGCTACCGGAGCAAGTCATCCGCGCCTCAGGTTACTCCGTGGTGCTTCTCCCCGTCCACCCCAAGCCATGGATTTACCGTACGCACGGATGACTTGCTGCTCGTGGCCGCCATCTTGCGTATGCCCAGGATATCGTAGTTGTAGGCATTCTCGAATCATTGTGATGTGATGGTTATGATATGCAGGCAGTAAACATTTATCCGTGGCATAGAACACTTCTGTATCAGTGTAGATAGGTGATTGCGCGCATGAGTATGTTTGCGTGAGGTGTTTGGTTCAGGGACGATTGCAATCTGTGCATGCTAAGTGTGGTTAGGTAAGGTAATCAGGCTGACGTTGGGTACAAAAATCTGATAGACGTGTATGGTGTGTTTATGTACATAGAAGAGTGTGTGTTTTTAATAAGTAGTGTGATTAGTCGTTATAACTCGGGAACTTCTGAAGTTGTGGACTAAAGAATCGAGGCGCGATTCTCGGTACGACCTGGATTTTTCTCTTTTCGTGAACAGCGTGGGTTGTGCACAGTATCCCCATCCTTAGCTGGTATTGCAGGCACGTTGCGCGTCTGGGGGGAAAGACAACTACTGGGTTGTGCAGTATTCAGCTCGTCAAGAACAAAGGGTATTTATTTGCATTCCATACATCTTCGATAGGTGCGTAGGAGGATGTAGAGCGTGTCATATGAATATAACACGCAACGATACAAATGAGAAATGCGTGGTTCATGTATTTGTAGTCGTCTTTTAAGACTATCATATTGTACAGACTAGAAATATAACGAGGTGTTTCTGTCAAAAATTATCTAGTGTCGCTACTTAAGAAAGTCCTGCTGAAAAAAGTTTCTCTACAGAGTAGAGGAGAAGGAAAAGATAATTTTTAATGCCAGCTTAAGTGCTCTTCTCATGATTTACCATTTTAATGTTAGGTGGAAGAGCAGGTATAACTTGGTTCCTGCATCACACCTTCCTGTTAAGTATGAGGTTAGTATTTGGTATGTGGAGGTCATGTTTATGCCATCAAGTATACCACAATTAAAAACTGAAGACCTAGATGCCCAGCACTTGTGCCTGGGTGTGAAGATACCGTAGCTATAATTCTGCATATATTTCTGTGTTGGTCATACCACTGACTGTTCATTTAAAAGGAAACAGCAGGTTTATGAATGTACTGACATTTTGAAGGAACCTGGTGTCTCTTTTCTGAGTAGAATAAATGTTTTTAGTTTGTGTGGGTACTGTGAAGACTGGTGTCTATGGGTATGGCAACTAGTGACCTCCTACATTGAAAACAGGAATGGTTACTGTGAAATTAAACAATTTATTGCTGCCACAGTATTTGCTTAGAGGTACCTCCTGCGTCTGTTATGAAGTATGTAGCCAAAAATGAAAGTAATGGTTTGCCAGTATATTAGTATACTTCCTGTTTTGGTTTTCTGTTAAATGTATAAGAGTCAGAAGTTGAAATTCAGACCAGATTAGTAGTGCTGCTGTAATGAGTAGTCAGCTGACCTAGCTGCAAATAAGAAAGCCAACCCAGTCATCAAAAATAAAAAATTAGCATTTGCAGGTAGCCCTCCAGAGAATTCTGGTCAAACAAGATCAGTGTGCTCCATATTCAATGTACCCCAATTTTTGTGGACAAACTGTGTTTTTTTGATAACACCATTATACAAAATGTCAAAGGGCCAAGACTCTTCTATGGGAAAATTGTACCTTTTATCAGCAGACAGTACTGGACAACATTAATTTTAAATAAGATTTTAACTTACATAAGAAGAATGGTTTAGGTCACTGAATTATTACTTGTACATACAAACAGTAGTTCACTAACATATCCTGGGTGCCAGGTCACCTTGGCAACTAACTTTTGTATGGTGGCACCTGATGTTTGTTGGTCCTTAGTGTAGAACTTGCTTCATGTCACCCTTCTGGCATCTAGATTTTTGGAAAATTTGTGCATCCTTGGTGTGGTTATTATTATCTGTTTAGAGCTGTTCTACAATAGAATTTTGTAAATAATACTGATATAAGTTTGAGATCTCATTCCCCTTCCTGACAGATTTTGAAGTTATTACATAAATTTGTGTCTGTATTTTTTTTTACCTTAACTGAAACATGTAGCTGTGTTTTTAAAACAAAGCAGCTTGTTTATTTAATAACTAGTTTGTTTAACTGTTTACCATTTAACTTGTATTATATGGACCATCTCGTACATTAAAAAATTACAATATGTCGGGTTTTACATAATTCCCGACATGTTTTGGTGTGGATCTACACCATCCCAAGGGGAATCTGTGTAGAACACTTGAAACCAAAGGTTCCCCAGAGGATGGTGTAGATCCACACCAAAACATGTAAGGAGTTATGTAAAACTTGATATATTGTGATTTTTTAGTGTACGAGTTGGTTCAAATAATGCAACTTAAATTCATACGTACACGGTATGGACAACTTTAAATTACCGCTTACCTTTATTTATGTCCTTGTACCATGATGCAACAGGATGTCCCATATCAAGGTTACTGTGAACAGCAAAGATCATGGCGTTGTTGAAACCACAAACGTAACAGATGGTACTTGTAAATATCCAATCCAGAAATTGTGAACCCGGTTTTTTTTAGTGTGTTCACATTCTTTCTCTGTTCACCTACCCATCTGTATACACCAACTGGAGAACCCTGGAATAGATATTTATGAAGTTTTATACTGGGGAGTTTTATGAGAAATTGTCTGGGCATTTCAGTTTGGGTGTCAGTTGCATGAACGTGATTGACGCTACATGTGAGGACATGTGAAGACCTGTGTACATTTCTGCATGGCTCTACCAGTGCAGTCCTATGAAGCTCAGTATTCCATATTCCTGCATCTTTAAAGTGGTATTTTACAATCCATGAATGTGGTTACTATTCTAGCAATCACAGCGCAATAATGACACAGCAGTAGTGAGATAACATACTGTATTGCAAATTGCTGCTCAATACATTGCTGCACGTGACACTGAACCACTAAGAAAATAGTATGGGGTGGGGCATCCTAGGTTGTGCTATGTAAGGTTAGGTTACATTATGCTGTATTATGTTAAACTGGTATAGGGTAGGATAGGAATAGGTTAGGTTACATTATGTTACATTTTGTTAAGCTACTGTAGGGTAGGGTACTATTGGTTGAAGGTTCCTTCTCAGCTGTTATCACTGAAGTTTATGCTTACAGTGACTACCTTCAACTTGCAAACCAGATGACTCTTTTTTGCATCACAGTATCTTCAGAACACATACTCTGCCAGGTAGAAGATGTAATCACCTTGCCTATAGTATGCATAAAGGCAATTTCTTCATTTCAATTTTACAGCTATGTCCAAAATGTCTGCAGCAATCTTTCACTCTGTACCTTATCATGTTTACAGTCCCATTGCATGTGACACGCACACACACACACACAGAGGTAATGTTGGCATTCATTTCTCCTATACCTTCTGTAAGTGTGTGCAGTATGTTTCCATTTTCATACCTAAGTGTTGCTTCTGTTGTCTACTTCACTGTCACCACTGTTTGGAACACATACAAAACTACCTATTTCTCACAAAAATGTTCAGTTTTGTGGGGTACTGAACTAGGTTAGCTCCCACAAGTGTGCATAAACCTATCCATCATCCTGTGTGAAAAACAAAAGTCTTGATTGTGTTTATACTGTATTGAAAAGGGCTTTTGTTTCTCCTTTGAATGTAATGCCCTTTTAAAATGCAGTTTTGAATCTTTGCCCTTCACTGCTGTTACACTCTTGTTTCTGTACTCTAGCAGCAGCACCACAGTGAAGTGTGGTCATTTATGTGTTGCTAAGGTTTAGATCAAATTGCTAGTGTTCTAGACAAATTTAAAATACTTGCACATACAGATGTTTTGCATGAAATCTTCAGAAGTTTGTATCCACAAATTAAAAATTTAGAAGAAGAAACAGAGCAAATGCACCAAAACTGGTACGCTGTGCATACATTTCCCAACTTGTTGTGTAAGCAGAGTGATAGGGATTTGGAAGATCATACTGTATATATGGACTGTAGTTACATTTACAATGTGACCATAGCTAACAATTTGGTTTTGCTTTAATGAAAATAGACTTGTGTGAGAACAAATACTTATGCTCAGCTGAAGGTAGTATGTTTCGGGCACGGTGGTCAGGTTACAGAAGCATGCAACTGAGAAAAAAGGTGCAGAGAATTAAACATTGCCTGCAACATTGTGTGGCCACATAAACAAACAGTTCACAGTACTTTGCAGTACTAATTAAAGGTATAAATATTTGCTGTCTTTTGTGGAAATCAGAGGCCTCACAAAGGTTTTCAGTTTTTAATCTGGTGAAAGTCTTCCTGATATTATGAACGTGACCTGTGAATACAGGTGCAGTGTTGGTGTACGAGTGTACATACAGCTTGTGTTGCATCACATCATTGATTATGAGTCAAATGTGTGAATATTAAGAGTAAAGTGAACTGGGATTTAAATAGCATGACATCAATGCTGAAATTATAATTAGACTTTGGTGACAGTTCACTGGGGAGGCTGCAGAATGTGGACCACACAAATTCTTCAATTTGCTTTCCCCTCCTTGCTGTCTTTGTGCTAAGCTGCAGTGTTATGAAAACATTTGAATCAAAAACTTGAAGTTTGTTAGCAAATCCAAAGTCAACCAGAACACATGATACCGGAGGATTCATTATATCACAGATCAGGGTTTATACGTTTGCATGTTCTGGGTATGGCTGCAACGTGTGTGTGTATGTGCAGGCATATGTCACCCTCAGTGAAAAAGAATCTGTTTGAGAGCGGTACAAAAGGGGAAAAAATACTTGTTTTGTGGATTTAAAAAAGTAATTTTAGATTTATGTCACTTGTTGAAATTACCCAAAGAGATCACTAATAATTATAATTTTGTATTCTTACAGGTATGGTTTAATGAAGAATTGCAATGTCTTCATGGTGTGCAGGTGATGAAAATTCTCGCTGTGTTATAAAATGCAAAGTAATTAGTGTCAAAATTGATGGCACAGAGACAGATATAGTTTTAAATGAATATAGGTGAGTTGGTTAGCAGAGTGTGTTATATGAATCTGGGAAAGGTGACCAGTCTGTGTCACTTGACATTACTTTATAACCCACACATCATGTGGTAGGCCACAAAAACTTGTATTAAAAGTTGTGATTAAAGGAAATAATTTATTTTGGTATGACTCATTATTATGACTTTGCTGCTGGATAGATGATCAGAAAAATTGTGGTTCAGTTCGTAAAGGAATTGTGAGCATTTTCCTTACCTCTTGTCAGTGGATACTGATACTTCAGTAATCAAACTAACCCTTTAGAACACAGTGTCACTATGCACCACATACTTCAACATTCAAGAACTTGGCATTCTGTCCACATAATACAAACACTTGTCTCCCTTGTGGTGGAGATGAGGTGTGTTTTGTCTGAGGTAGGAACTTCTATGCAAATGCTATTTGCATGAAAGTTTGGCTTCAGGAGGTTAAAGAGGGAGACAGCTTTACTTTTTTACTCTAGTAGTGTCTCATGTCTTTTGGGTTGAAGGAGTCTGCTTTGTTTCTCAAGGCAGGTGTTCTCATGTAGATGGTGTATGTGTAAAGTATGGGAGGCATGCCATATACCACATTAGCTAATACAGAATATCATTGGTATGTTTTATCACTTGCAGAAGGCAGTGCCTCACGTTAAATGTGCTTCTGTTACCATGGGATTTCCTCAAGTTGGATGAAGGAGAGAGTACAATTTGCTATGTCATAGGGTATAGGCCTACATAATTCTAGGAAGTGATAGGAATGATATCAGGAAGGTTCATGCCCCAACTCAGGATAAAAGCAATTATGCAAAGAGTAGCTTATTTGGAGAACTAAAATTGGTTTGTGAAAGGAATGAATACATTATCCACCCCCACTCTGTGTACAACACTTGTATTGTGGCTGTCATGCTCACTCTTTGCTTCCTTCCTTCCTTCCTTCCTTCCTTCCTTCCTTTCTTTCTTTCTTTCTTTCGAGTCCACAGTTTGTTATTGATGTTGATGATGAGGAGATTTGCAGTGTGTGTTGGGTGACTGAGTATGCAGCCACTGCACACAAGGCGTATTAATTCTTTCCCTGAACCAAGTGTAGAACTGATAGGTTTGGCCACAAAAGTAGTAAAAAATGTTTTCAAACCACAGTGGGGAATGAGAGTTCACAGGAAATTGGTAATGATAAATGGGATCAGAAATCTTATATCAGGAATAGAATGTTTCCATGTGAAGAATTTATAAATGTGCCTGCACTTGTCAGTATTGCAAGACACAATCAAGTTGGCCATATGTTAACCTTTAGGAAATGGATTTAAATGTGAATTGTATCTCTTGATGGCCTGATTTTTCATGGAATAGCATGGACATTTAAATTACTACCAAGCAAACACACAAAAGTCCAGCATATGGCATGCTATGCCATGTGCCAGTACATATTAGAGACCAGCGTAAGGGCTTTCCATTCAGAAAGGCATCTATTCAAACTGGCACTGATGGCCAGTCCTGGGTGTAGTAGATGGAGAAGGGCATTTGAAGGAGCCTCACAAGTTCTTTGTGATTGTGGGGCATTGGCAGCTTTAAGATTTAGGCACCTGGGTCAGCGTTGTCTGAAACCATGTGACTTTGGTGACATCTCCATCAGCAGGGTCCTGCACCTCATTCAGAGGGTGGGGATACTGAATGTGTGAGCAAAATGGTTGCACAGAAGATCAAAAATGGTCCAGGTGCAAGGGTCACTGTGGTGCCCAACTTTAGGTACTCTATTCTATTCTGGGTTCACTTAGTTTGATAAAGGTTAACGAATAAATGACAGCACTCTAGTAAATTCACAAAATGTCAGTGGGCTAATCAGTTTAAGGAGAATGGGGTGGGCATGGCCTGTAGCATGCATGTGAAAACCCCCTCCCCCCCCCAAGTAAATGCAAAAGAAAATTGGTTGAAAAATCTAAACGGAAGAAAGCACTTTGGAGGCATAGGCTTAGATGAAAGGGTACCATCAGCATTAAGGAGATTATGACACTGTACTGGATTTGTCTAGCTCAAAATATGAACTTCGTGTTCCATAAATGGTGAGGAGTTTCTTGATAAGCAGAGCAAGTACTAGCGACACTTCAAGGATCATGCTGCATAGACTTCTAAACTTCTGTTAATACTGGATTGTTAACTAACTTTTAAAGATAGTGTAGTCAAGGTGAGATGGTATAAGCATAAAATATGGTGTAAAGCTGTGCTGGTATTAGGTATCAGATTTTGTCTAGGTAACTAAGTCCATGTTGTAGAGTCCTTGAAAAGCCAACAGTCGTTCACATAGTCAAGAAATTTCCTGCCCTTTGTGGAACCTGAACGTTCATTACTGTGGTTATAAGAGCCTGCCACTAGTCACTGTCCCAAACCAGATGAATCCAGTCCACACACTCCCAGCTTATTTCTTTAAGATTCATTTTAATATTATCTTGCCATGTGTGCTGAGGTCTTTCCTTCAACTTATTCTACCTGAAGTTTGTATGCATTGCTCTTCTCTCCCATTCATGCCATATGCCCTGCCCTTTTTGTTCATTATTTGGACCATCCTTGTAAGATTTGGTGATGAGTACAATTCATGAAGCTCTTCATTATGCAATTCAGATTTTTCTACCAAGGTGAAAATATCAACTGCTCTTGAAAGATGTGGGGATCTTTTCAACAGCCTCCTATATTGTGTACATTAAATTGGAATACATTTTGCTGTACAACATGTGTGTTATTAACTGTCTTATAGCATTGTACATGTAATACATTGCACGGTTTTGTTTCATAACAGGGATCGACTTTTCATTATATTAACCCAGTATAAGAAACTTGGATCCCTCATTGCTGTATGCAGAGAAACAGCAAATACTAACAGCATTTGCAGTGAAGTGTATCAAGTTAGGTAAGCAGGAGTGGTTTCTTTGTTTTTATAAAGTGTGAGGAAAACTAGGGTAACAAATCATTGTAAGATATATAAATCTGAGTTTATTCCTTCTTTTTCCATTGCTTAATTATAATTATTTAGTCTTCATTCTTCCAGATTTTTGTGGAATATATGTCTTATTTATTGTTGTCTTTGTTTTGTTTTGCTGTATGTGTGTATGTATTGAGATTTGTTGTATTTCCTCTTTATTGAAAATCTGTTCGTACAGCAGTTCCTTGCCAAATGTAGGGTTGCCTTCATGGTGAATGCCATGAGGCACTGATGCATTTGGACCTAAAGTCAGACGATTAAAAGGTTACCTGCGATTACTGCCCTTGCTGGAAACTTAACAATACATTTATGTATATTTTAAATACTAGAAGCCTGAAATTTCCAAATGTGCGTAAGGTTTTCAGTATTTATTGTAGTTATATCACAGTCATTAGATAGTTCCCACAGTATAAAGTGTGTTCAAGAATGTGCTTGTGAAAACTTGCCTTTTTAGCAAGGTGGTTGGTTTGTAGGGCTAGTGTGATGAATATCATGTTGGGCTGCGGATGTGTAATAACTTCTGGCACAAGTACGATTAACAGAACATAATGAATGCTGTCACCTAAAAATCACACACATGAAGGTATTGTGGTATGGGTGTTCTGTGTATGTACATAATTTCCTGTGTAATGTATTTGTTTGTGAGATTTCAGGCTTCCACCATGGTGTAGTTGAGGCCTTTGCTCTACCTGGATGTTATGCAACATAGGTTGGTAGTTGGTTGCTGACATTTGAAGACAGTCTTGGCCCTTGAGTTTGAGACTGATAGGCTGCCCAAACTGTCAGTAGCTGACTATCAACCTATGCCACATAACATTCCAGAAGAGCAAAGGTCTCAATATATTTGTTCCTTAACTGTACAATTTGATTATTACCTATTGCAGAACAATTCTTGGGCAGGAAGAAACTGCCTTTCACCTGGCTGCTCGCTATTTGACAGAACAAACTCAGATGAGCAAACCTGCATTGTATTCCATTGCTTTGAAGGATTGCAGCATACGTACATTGAAAGCTATAAGGGACATAATTCTGCAGAATAAGATGTGGTGAAACATGGTAATATGTTGTTTGATGATAAGACCTCCATAAAGTATTTATGTCTTTAGTGTGGGAATTTAATAAGTGGCAGTGTTTTCAGTCATCATGAACAGCTTTGGACAACTTATCATTGGACCTCCAGGAAGTGGCAAGACAACATACTGTCATACAGTGAGCAAGTTCCTTGAAAACATGGGCAGGAAGGTGGCAGTTATTAATGTTGGTGAGAAAATAAATCACTGGTACAATTTAGCTATGTATTTAGAATGTGATTCCTATTTCTACTTACCTCACCAAATTGCTTCTTTTGCGTCTTTAGTGTCATTTGAAGCATACTCAGTTTGTACTTTGGTGAATGATTCTAGATGTGTAAGTAGCCCATAAACTTTTAATTCAAAGGAGAAAGAAACATGAGCAACTAAAGAATTTCCATTTTATGCACACTAAAGCAGTGTTTCTCAGCTTTCTGGTACTGTAGATCCGTTACAAGGTTTCACTAATTTTTCAGACCCCCTCCCCAAAAGTATCTCAACCTACAGGCTCCTTAGGCACAACTCACATAGCTGGAATAGTTGCAAATAAGAAAGAGACAAACTGTGAAAACCTTTATCGAGTCAGTGTAAAATCTATTACTCAAACAGTTTTGGTAGCAGTCATGACAAGAAAGCTAAAATTACAAAAAGCATAAAGGGAAAAAAAGACTTTACTATCTGCCAACTAAAATGTACTCCACTTATGGACCCCCAGCTGAGAAACGCTGCTCTATTGTCATTTTACTCTTAATGGAGAATGGTCCCATAAGAGCCATCATAAACCGCTAAGTATCAAGGTGTGGAATCAAACTCAGGATAATTACATAAGGTTATCAAAATGCATGCTGTACCTATATGAAGATTCAAGTTTTCTGGGGTATTACACTTTGCCATTGGTAAGGGGTTACCTGCTTGCCCAACAACACAATCTTATATCCTAGAAGATTTGCATCTTCAACAAAACTGCTGTGAGAACCCAAAATCTTATAGTGTGTCTGTATTTATTGAAACAAGTGTTTTACCTACAGCAGTTCTAACCCAAAAGTAAATTGTTTTTAGGCTATCACAGCATTGCAAGGGAAGGCTCCATTCTTCTGGGATGTGGCACCACATCGCTGAGTGAGAACTATCATTCCAAGACAGCCTGATTGTCTCATCTTCAAGGGTTCATTGGACATTTTGACCCATGAAAATGAAACCACCATGCTATCTCAAAACATTTGGCAGTAGACTCCAAGTGATGAAGTACCACATCCCAGAACAACTGATAAAGAAGCTGTTTAAACTGTGGCAGGAATAGATAGTTACACATATTTTCATCTTTCAAAGGCTGTAGACTTTTGGACAAGACTGTCAGCAATTTATGTGAAGGTTCAATGTGACAGAGTAACACAGGGATTTCAAAATAAAAATAACTCCTACTTTCACTTTTTTCTTAACAAAACAAGTGTTTCAATATTAGGGTTGTCAGTGCAGCAACCTTTGCACTGTGACCATTTTCTGATATTTTGTGCAACCCTGTTCACTTATCACCTGGTATCACAAATGCTGTCCCAGGTGCACATAAGCCAGTAGCAAGTCACTGTCCTGGCGAATACCAACAGCATGTGGTCCCAGGTGGTCACCCATACCAGTACTAACCACACTGAAGGTTGCTTGACAGTGGTGATTGGATGGAACTGGTGTTGTCACCCTTGAACAGCTGGTGGCTTTAACAAAAAGAACAGTGAAAAGCATTTTACACCCACATTTTACTCTTCAAGTATACCACTGAGATGTCTTCAGTGCTGTATTCATTGTTTTGCTGTAGAAAGCAAATTTGCCATTACTCACCATGTTACCCCAACCTCTGTTGCTGCAGTTTCTTCTCTGATATTCTGTTCCAATTTGGTGATATGCCTAAGGTACTTGACATGTACCTTGCTGCTGAGGTTTGTACAGAGGAAGTAGTCAGAAGCTGAAAAATCAAGAGATCTTGCAGTGTGAGCCATTGTCACATCTTGCTGGAAGCACAAGTGAAATCAAGGCCATGGCATTCCAGCTCTGGCACACGAAAGTCTAGTAACATCTCAGTGCAGCAGTCTGACATTACAGTTGCTGCAGTGTCTTGGTCATGTCCAAAGAAGCAATGACTGATCATGGTAAAGGCTGCCACAGCACATCACACAGTCAGCTTTTCACTGTGCATAGGTCTTTGCTGGAGCTGAAGGTAACTTTGTTCTGCATGACAATGAAAGTTCTGCTTACTGATGCAGCCTGAGACATGTATGTATGTTTCATAATAAGAAGGCAACTGATTAATTCTCCATCATCCAAATTTTCAAGAACTTGCTTAAAAATAACTTATGGTTACTTATATTACAGTTGCTTAATTCTCAAATGCCATAACTCAGAAAGGATGAAAATTTAAATCTTTATGTAAGGTTTGTGAAATAGGAACGTTCAGTGGGCTGCAGGATCTCTTGATTTGTCTGCTTGTGCCTACTTTCTCTGGGGATTCCTGAACAGCAAGGTGTAAGTCAGTTACCTTAGGACTGTCACCTAATTGGAGTAGATTATCAGAGAAGATATTGTAGCAGTGCTGATGGAAATGATTTGGTACCTAATGGGTAATTTAAGTGTCAGGGTACAACAGTGTATACTGATGGATGGAAGCCTTCTTAGTGATATCATTCTTCAGAAATAAACATTGCGTATAAAGTGATGTGAAATGTTTTTCATTTTGACAAAAAATGTGAGGCGCCCCCCCCCCCTGCTACCATCAAAAAACTGTCATGTTCTTCTGCCACATTCTCCATAAAGTGTGGTACATTTTGGTTGAGAGCCATGTTGAAGAGTTTGTTTTAATGTGACAGAACTGTCTGATGCATCACACATTCTACACAAATGCTATATGCTCTTCATAAGAATGATTGTAAAAGTTTTAATTAATAGTGTGTATTATAATTGTCAAATGGTCAATGATACTTCACAGATCCAGCAAATGATGCACTGATTTACAAGGCAGCTGTAGATATATCTGAGCTGATAAAAGTAGAGGATGCCATGAGCTCTTTAACACTTGGGCCCAATGGAGGGCTAATGTACTGCATGGAATTTCTTGAAAAGAACATGGACTGGTTGATGAAACAACTATCCAGTTACAAGGACCATTACTTCCTGTTTGATTGCCCTGGTCAGGTATGCTCTGATTATTTCGGTTATATGTTAGAGAGTAGGCTAATTTACTTCTGTATTTTGGGTTTTTACATCGATGGTGAAACCATTTACAGCATCATTATTATACTTGTGTAAATTAAGAAGATATTTCATCTGGATGCACATTAAGACATATCCACTTTGGATACAAGCATAGCCATTTGTTTTTATACCCAGCATCTCATGAAAGAAGGAACAAATTTCAAGCAGTGTAGTGGCAGTATGTAGTAGAATAATGATCTGCAGTTTTGTATAGCATCTTCCCTTATTGTAAACCACAAGCACGCACTATTGACATGCTGCAGACATCGCAGTCCTGCAGGGTCTTTTGTATAAGGGTGGCATACCTTCAATTGCAGTTTTTAGCCTGTATTGCAGTATTGTGGCTCCATAAGTTACACAAAATATGCTGTGGATTATTATGAGAAGAAATGCATTAGATTCACTAATTCAAAATCAGATTTTTGCTTTTAGCCATGTTTTTCTGAATTCCTTCTAGTGCTTCAACAGATGATGCACCTCAAATCCAAAAGCCAATTTTAAGAAGTGGAATATGGAAATGTTCCGATTTAATTTTCATGTGTTCACTGCTTTAAAATAAATTCTTGTGTACTTCAAAAGAAGTTGTCCTATGGTTATACCTCTTACACATCCTGTTAAATTACGACATACAGAAGTTCGAAGCACTGTCATTTTATATATCATGTACAGTATTGTTTATCAGTTTCTGTGTCCATGCATAAGCTTTCTGTTAGATTACAAGATATGTTACTTTTTCATGATGTAGTTTGATTCTGATTTTAGGTGGAACTGTACACGCATCACAATTCTATGAAAAATATAACAGCAAACCTTGTGAAATACGGTTTACACTTGTGTGCAGTTCACCTTGTGGATGCTCATTATTGCAGTGATCCTGGTAAGACATCTACAGTATTTAACTCATCACAGACCATTGTAGCTACAGTACAGTATAAATCAATTATGTGAAGGAGGAAAGACCATTTATTGTAATGTAACATAACTGCTTTTGTTTAAGTAAGAAACACTGTATAGTTTATTAGGTAAGAATGTAGAAAAGTACTGAAAAGCTACTAAAACCAAAAACTACATTTAGGTATGTGTGGTATGTGTGCACGCATGTGAGATGTTCCATGGAAATTTTATCAAAATTCAGTAGCATGTTTTAGAAATTACATGGAGCAAAGAAGTCCTCTAACCATAGGTCAGTTCACTACCTTTATGAAATAAAGTGAGAGTGTTGAGGTTTTCATGATGGTATGGATGTCTCTGTTCTTCTGGCATATGATGCCATGTCACTGGGTAATTGACTCCCTAGGTTTCAAAGCACATTGTGTTCCTTCAAAAGAAAGGGAACTGATCATCTGGTGTTGAGGTACCATGTCCCAGAAGAATGGAGTCCTCAATTAAGTAACCTGCAGTTGAGATCCACTTGTAAATCTTGGCTGTTGTAGTCACATTTTGTTGTGCAGAAATGTTATTTGAATTTCCTGAAACATTTAAAAGTGAGGAATATGCTGACAAGCATGGTTTCTGGAATGGAAATGGTAGGACTGCTGCAACAGAATACCAGTGACAATATATGGGTCTTAGACTGGAGCATTGTAACATGCTGTAAGGTGTACACAGAATTCTGTGATGAATGGAATTGCACCAGCAGATGTGGAGGACCTAGCATGCTGGTTTTAATATGTATCATATCCAGACAGTACAAAACCTTGTGCTGAGAGATCTTACCATCAGAGTACAGTTTTATGAATGGCTGCAAGCATGGCTACACATTTTGCTTGACATTCAGTTCACGCATGACAATCAGTTTACAAGCAATGGTACAATCAATTCCCACTCTTTGGTATAACAAAGTGCCATGTGAAATATCACAAAGTAATTTTCACCAGAAGTTCACAGAAAGTTTATAGTGAGGAATACTAGGCAAGTGCCTACTTGGACCACATTTTATCAAGAGATGTTACCTATTGTTGCTTATTACAGTAATTTTCTAGGAAACTGACTACCATTATGGCATGCACATCTGTCCATATGTCATGTAGTATGTTTTGTATTGGTGCACAGGTAAATTCATCTCTGCACTGTTGCTATCTCTGTCCACAATGCTACAGCTGGAACTGCCCCATATAAATGTCTTGTCCAAGATAGACCTTATGGTTCAGTATGGAGACAAGGTGCAATTTGGAATTGATTTCTATACAGAAGTATTGGACCTCAGCTATCTGCTTGAATCTCTGGATGAAAATCCCATTACCCGCAGGTGAGAAGTATGCTCATAATTCAAGGTGAGGGAGCCTGAGTTTTTGTTAGTCATTCCACAGTGGTGGTTGTACTGAGGACATGGCTGATACTTGACCATGTTGTAATATTATGTAGACCTGTAGTCATATGTATGTGTAAAAGCCTAGTTATAATGAAATTCCACTATACCTGAACATGTATCTGTTTCAGATTAGTTACGTATAACAAAGGTACTTGCAAATAAAGTGCTGAGTGCATACTTTCTGTACCTAAGTTGTCAGAAATTGACAATACATATGTACACTATAGGAGCTGGGGTAGCATAATCAGTACATTGACTAGGTACGGGCTGCATGGTCCACAGTTCAAATCCTGGTAGGAGTAAGAGATTTTTTCTCCAAAACCATCCAGACTGGCCCTGGGGGCCACCCAGCCTCCTATTCAATGGATACTGGTGTTTCTCCTGGGAGTAAAGTGACCAGCGCAGTAACTTGACCACTCACTTCTATGTAGTGCCAAGGTTAAGGGTGAATGAATCTATACCTCTGCTACCCCAACCTTTTTACTTCATGTACACTGCACATTGCAGAGTAGCAGATATTTTTAGTTTTCTTGTATTTTTCATGTTTTCTCTTCCAGAGTGGTTAAAAAGTCCTTTAAACATACAATATTTTGGTGAATATAAGCTGCTGTCTTTTTTTATTCATTCAGAGTTTGCATCTTGTAAAGCCAGGATGTGGGGTCGGAGGAGGGGGGGATAAGTGGTCTGTATTTAAGATTATATGAAATGTTGCTGCATTACAGCCTGTTCATATAGACAGTAATGCAAATATTTCAGTACTGAGAACTACATAAACGATTATTTCATGAAAGCATGGCTGACTGAAGCGTCATGAAATACTGTGATTTAAACTACTTTATTTGGAAGGTCTTGTTATCAGTATTTCTGCAGGAGAGTGAGTTGACTGTGTGAATGGACACTTCAAATACAGACTTTCCTTTAACAGTAGCCAGTTCCCTAGACTCAGTGCTGTATGTCTGACAAGTATCCTGTTTAAATCCAAACATCATCATTAATGAAGACAAGAAACATCAGAGTTCCCTTTTTTCTCAAAAGTATTGAACACACCAACTCGCTTCACTAGAAGTTCTGAATTCATGTAAAGAGCATCCATTTGAAAGTGTACCCTGCCCAGTGGCTGTGTCATTTGGCTGTGTGTGACACCCAGTAGTTTGATCACTGTGCAGTCACTTACATAGCACTTCTGTATGCTGTCACACATATCAATTGTCACAATAGTCCACATTCAGAAGCTGCATGTAACAGAGTTAAGTGTTCTTGTTGTTCATGAATATGAAATGCAGTGTAGTACAGAGGGTTTTGATTGTAGAAACCTACATAAGGAAAACACAATATAAAGAGTGTCATAGCCAACTTTAGAAGTCAATTTCCTGGTATTTTAATTCCGTTCAGAGTAAATGCCCATGAAAATCTTTGCTGGAAGTTGACAGTTATGTAACTGGTTTTGTGAAACAGTGTTAGTGGTGACCTGATTTTACATGTGAGATTACTTGAACAGTCATGTATGAAGGCTGATCAAAAATATCCACAACACAATTTTTTATGGAAAAACTACTAACAGCATCAAAGTGACAACCTTGTAGGATATTTGGCAACATCTTCTGATGCCACATTCCACAGGAGTGGACGGTAGGTTGAATCAGTTGTGAGTGAGGTGTTCTACACTGCAAACGTGTTTTCTCCTCCCTTGCATGGTGAAATGGATGTGTTGAAGGAGCATAATTTTTTCATTAACTTCTGCTGGAAACTTGGTAAAATGGTAACATAAAGTATGAGATGCTACAAAATGCATGCAGATTAACATCATTGAGTCAGTCCAAGATATTTGAGGGATATTCCAGTTTTAACAATGGCTGCACTTCTGGTCAAAAATCAAGACTCTACTGATTGCTTTCTTTGACATGGAGGGTCTGGTAAATGATGAATTATTTCACCAAGGCCACAACATGAATGGGAGTGTCTATAGAATGCTTCTGCAACACCCGTAATATGCAGTTTGTCAGAAATGGCCTCACAAATGGTTTCTGGTGCCTGGCTTCTGACTCTCGACAGTGTGCCGTGCTCAGCAGCCCTAACTGTGGCAGAGTGCTTGGCCAAGGACAGCAACACATTGACCCCACATATGCCTTACCAGATTTGGCCCCAGCAACTTCTTCTGTTCCCCAGGCCAGAGAGCACCTTGGAAGGGGAAAAGATGTCAAGTCATCACAGTGCTACAACTCAATATAACATGGCAGCTGCAGGCCATTGCAAAACAGACCTACCACATATGCATTGAAAAGTAAAGATTGGTGGAATCACTAAGTACATTCCAAAGGATCATACTTTGAAGGGGAAAACTCAAGAGTAACTTGAAAGTGTCTTAATTTTAGTACAATAAATTCTGTCCCAGATATTTTTGATCAGCCATCATAAAAGCTCAGTATAGCAGAAGACTAATAAGAGGTGCCATTACATGACATTTAAGTTGGAGTATGGTGTGCTATAAGTGTGACAAGAATAATCAGACCCATCATTAGGGGTATAATAAATTCAGGATAGAGTGGACAAATTCTTACACCATTATCATTTTATATAAGTGATGAAAATAAATACAGATTCTTCCACCAAGACAGTGCAACCACCTATACAGCCAATAATTCAGTGATGGCCTTGCATAACATTTTTGAGGACCAAAATACAACACTCCCTGACACATGCAATTTAATGTTCCACAGTTTTTAAAAAGTAAAACAAAATTGAAAAAATGACTTTTTTAAATGCATGCCAAATATTTCCTTGCAGTAATGAAAGTGCAATGAGATGAGGATAGCAAAAGAATACTGCTGGGCGATAACCCAGGCGGCAGAACAGTGATGCTGTGGCCAATCAGTTTCTAATATGTTTGAGTCCAGATTTCCACTGTACTTCCTTGTATATACATATATAGTTGAGAAACTGTACACTCAATTCCAACTTTCACTGGACCTTCTGGCACATAGCTGTTGTGTAATTCGGGAAGTGTCTATAATTAATTAGTCATCCTTTGTAGCCTGTTCATTCACCCAATCTGAAGCCATGTGACTGTTGTCTGTGGGGTGGTTTGAAAGGTATTTGATTTTTTTTTTTGTATTTTTAATTAAAATGCAACTGCAGCTTATATTCACACAAATGTCATATTTTGTTAATAGGCCGGCTTAACCCTTTGCTCCTTCTAATGTAGTGAAACATTGAGAAATTGAATTCATGCACAGATGGATAAGATTATTGAGTCATGAATACATGATATTACAGTACAATCCATATGGTGCTAACCCCAGGTTACTTTTGCAGTGCAGAGCCCACGAAACTTTGTTAACTAGGAAAATCATAGCTTGCTTACTCCAATCGGCTAATATTTGCATCCACTATTATGTCTCCTCCTCGTGATTTTGTAGTGTGGTGTGCCCACCCACATCTAACCTTATATAAAAATACGCCACACAGTTTTCTTAAATTCTCTCGTCCTTTATCAACAGCCACTTTTTTTTTTTTTTCAAGAAACTACCCCTCCCCTCCCTCATCTCTACGGTTCTGGGCAATGAAGTATATGAATGGCATTCTCCTCACATTGGCATTATGGACATAATCCCCTCTCAACCCCAAGCCTTAGCCCCCTCAGTTTCCAAACCCCCTTTGGAACCAATCTAATTCACTCCTATTATGATGTACCCCTCCCTACCAACTCGGACCTTAATTTTGCAGTAATAAACGAACAAACGTTTACCCCAAGTGTTTGCTAAGGCCATCTGTCTTTGTGTATGTGCACATCTGATGTTGATTACATTATGTATTTCCTTTTCATTTTAACCCTCGGGTTATGCCAAATAAACCCCAATCCATTTCCTGCACCTCCACCTTATGACCAAGCTTCTAAATTTAATACTCTCTTTCAGCCACTCTTACGAGACCCTTGCGCTTTCTTCCTTGCCCATCTGCCTAACCCTGCACCAGTACCTTGCTGCCAAAGGTAATAACTTCTCCCTCCTGCTTTCTCTGCCCATCTCCAGTTCTGCTACACTGTTCATGGCATACATTGGTATTCGTAAAACCTTTCTGCAAAAATTCCCTGGAACCTTGTCAGTTCTTCCCAATTCTCACCTAACCCCCACATTTCTGCCCAGAATAGTAATCTTGATTCACATACCATCTCATAAATATTTTGTAAAATCCTGAGCTTCAAGTTTGGTATTCTTGACAGGTACTTTGTCCCTATTAAAGCATAATTACCTTCCACCTTGAGGCTCCCTTTGTGTTTTTCCCGCTCCCTGACCTATCAAGGGTAATATGAGAATGCATTCACCATTCTCCCCATCCATATGCCACCCTTTTTTAGAAACCATTATCTTTGACTTCTGCTGGTTGCATTTCAGGTTCCATTTATTACAATATGCCACTACTGTGTCATTTCCCTTTTTAGCCCTTGGATTTTAAAATTTCCTAGGGCCATGCCATCTGCAAACAGCAAGCCAAGTGTCAACATCTTTCCTATTGTAGGTGCATGCTGATTTCCCTCATCAGTTATATCATCAATATGTCAAAGGGATAGGGACTTATGTTGCACCATTGCTGGATGCTGACTTTCTGTTCTACTGCTTCTGGTATTAGATTGTCACCATATTTCACATCCAATTGGGTGCCATCATATACAGATCGAATACAATCAAATTTTCACTGACCCCTCTTTTTCACATCTTAAAACATAGTGCTTCCCCTATTGTGGATTCAAAGACTTTCTAATTCTACAAAGCACCTTACACATGTCCTCTTTTCTCACTTAGATATTTGTCTACAGTGGTTAAACACAAAAATGTTGTTAATGCACCTCTTATTCTTCACAAATCAGATTTTTTTAACCTATCTCTGAGCCTACCAGCTACGATGTTGTAAAATAGTTTGCTCAATGCCAACAGTAGCAAAATTGCCACGTACAAGTGTTTTATGAATAAATAAGTGGTTATCTCTTCAGTTTGTAACAAGAATGTTCCTTCTCAGACAACTTGCAGGAAATGCAGTATGGTACGGAATTGTATAAACGCTCAGTAATCAGCACATCCACACACTTTCTGATATATCCAGGTTTCACTATAATTTATTGTGTAACAGTTATAACAAGGGCTCAACAAACATGCTCATCTAATAGCAAGTAACGGTGTTCTAACATTTTAGCAGAACATACACAGTTTGTGTTTTCTCATAATTTCTGATAAAACATTTGCACTTTACTTGTGAATGAAGGAAACACCGTTGAACCCCCCCCCGGTGACAACAGTAATAGTATTGTTATTGCATAGCCGTGCCTTGTTCATTATAATCTATCATCCTTTCAGCAGCACTATTTACAGATATTAATTTGTGCTCTTTTCCCATTAAGGTACAAGAAACTAAACACAGCACTGGTGTCACTTGTGGAGGATTACAGTTTGGTAACATTCATTCCTCTAAACATCAAAGATCAGCAGTGCTTGTTGCGGCTTAAGAATGCCATTGACAAAGCTAATGGCTACATCTTTGGGTCCAGAGAGGAGCGTAATGTACATTCACTGCTTTCAAGTGCTGTAGGAGCAGAATATGAACATGAACGAACTGGGTTTGTGAGAGATGCATATTCAGATGAGGCACGAGAATATGATGCAGACTTTCTGTAATTTAAACTTGTCCTTCCCGTTTGTCAGTTGGTATTTTTGCTTCTAGGACTGTGATCATTCTTTTCATGTAGAAGTCCTTGTAATCATCAGGAAGGATGTCTAGAAGTTTTACTGCATTCTCAACCATTTGTAGGGCCTGAAATGAAACACATATTTTTTTCAGAACTCTGGCTTAGAAAATATTGTATTAAATAATATTTTTATAATGTTGAAATAACTGATGACAAAAATCTGGTTCTTCTGTCACTCCTGTAGACAGTGCAACATTTGATTACTTTAAGAAGGCACCACATTATATCTTGAGGCAGACAGGGTTTCCAGAAGGTGAGTAAGTGTGCAGTCTTGTCACATGTGAGAATTAGAAAGACAAAGAAAGCTGTGCCAGAACAAGCTTTCTCAGGCCGAAACTCTCTTAATACATGTCAGTGTTATCTAACCTTTGGAATTCACAGTGTTGATCCATTTACTATATTCCTTCATTATTATGTTACAGGTGCGTTCCTCTTGTGCAAACCTGAATTTAAAAATGTTTCTGAATGCCTGGAATTTTAGTGATTAGGTGACTGATGCTGTATGTCTTATAGGTCAGACTGTACTGCGTCTGTGTCAGGCACATGCTCTGCATAACTACATGGGAATTTATGCTTCACATACAGTTGAACTTAGTTACGACATCACAGGGACTGAAACATTTGTCGTTATAACCAAGTGTCACTGTAAGCAAGGCGTATGGTAAAAGTGAAGGAAAAATATTTCAAGACAAAATACAAGGCCTGCAGGCATACTGCTTAAATTTTCACACCATGATCTATTTTAAATTTAAATTACAATTAAAATTTAGAAAGAATAAAAATTAATCTATTATACTTGTCAATTTCCACAGAGGCTTGTGCAGCTAAGTACATTAAGTTATATTTAAAATTTAGAAACAAAAAACACTGTACTGTAATTCTAAATTTGCATATGTGGTAAGAAATGTCTATAATTTGTGACAAAATTTTGCTGTTTCCTGGCCTGGCTTCATAGAAGTGGTTCACAATACATCTGTGTGTAAACCACAGTGAGTTCTAAATACCAGCCATTGAGTGGCCATAAATGCAAAAGTCTCAAAACCAGATGGTGCAGTTATGTCGTTCTTGCATTCAGCAAAGGGAATGCCACTCTCCAGGTCATAAACGTTTTGCTTTCATGTAGCAAAAGAGCATCAGCAGTCATGGGATGGAACAGGAAGTCGCCTGATAAACATCTGATAGGTTGCAGTTGCTTGGGTTGGAGAATGCCATGCAGTGAGTCGTGCTTCTTCGACAATTATGTTAGCACCGATGATTAGCAATATCATTATATCCTAGGTAAATGCTCTTACGTATGTCGTACTAAGTGAGGTACAAAAACACATGCCTTATGGGGAATTAGTTGGTACCAGAGAATGTTTGGCACTATATTCGAGGTGTCGTACAAACCGAGGTTGTTATAACTGAGTTCAACGGTATTTCAGTTTCAAATTTTCCTATGCTTTTCAGATTCACTGACCTCTGATAGAATATATCAAATACGAATTTCATTTGTATATGAGTAGACACCCAGACTGCTGATAAAATTACTGTTACTTTAAAAGTATGCCATAAGTGAGACATGAGTTAGTCACTTGGGCTGCGTAGTACTTTCAAAATTATTTGGTCTGTTGAACAAGAATTCCATATTTATAAAACAATACTTATGGGCACTGTACTTTAAAGCCAGTCAGTAAATGAGCAGAACATCTGAAATTATACACTGAAAGGAGGTTCATTCCATGCCAAATCACCTCAGTGTACTTATATCATCATCATCATCATCATCATGCATGCATGCATGCATGCATGCATTGGTAACATACACAGACATGAGTTGTTAAAGGAACTCTATCCCTGTATGGTATTAGATGATCTGTAAACTTATATGTAAAACCTGTACACCACTATAGTGACACTCTTAGACTATGTCCTGCATGGCAGTGACTGGCCAGTAGCACAGTGGTGTCACTAAGTGCGCAATCTGTTTCTGCCGAAGAGTAATGCCTTAAAATTGAAGTGGTATAAAGCGACAAAGCAAACATGATACATGTAGAAGTCAGTATCAAAAACTTCAGAAATCAGAGCCACTGTTATTGCAGACTTGGTGCCAGCATGTCCAATAGGCCTTATTTGTGCTGCACACTCAATCAACCAGGAAGCAGCGGACAAACACACTTCTTGGTACTTGGTACCAAAGTCTCTATTTTAAATGCCCACCCATTACATGTTACTATATAGGACAGCCACATCCATTCGTACACATTGTGAGATATGCACCCTTCTGGGGTATTGCGCAGCATCGAATGGTAATCCTTTACCAACATTTTGGGATGACGTATTGGTCCCATCTTCAAGGGTCAAGAAGTCCAAGAAAAAGAAAGGCACCAAGAAAATATGTGGTTTATATATGGAAAGTGTCAGCAGTGACCATAGTAAGTATGCAAGTCACCGCCCACACCTTCCCTGTATAAATTGTGTATTTTCTTGCCAGCTTTCTTCTTCTTGGACTTCTTCACCCTTGAAGATATGACCAATACATTGTCCCAACATATTTGTAAAGGCCTACCATTCAACACTGCGTAATGCCTCAGAAGAGCGCATATCTTATGAACATCGCAGTGGAAGCCTGAAATCACTCGTATACATGTTTGGCCACATAAGTGAGTGTGAACAATTGTGTGCACACTGGACTCTGGCACATGTGACATAGCCTTAGACTCTGTTCAATATAAAGTTGTACAGGAATGTAACAAGTGCTGTCTCCTGACACTCCTGTATAATATACCAAGATTCTACTCAGTGTGAAGTCAGTGGAAAAGGCTAAGATGCTCCTTCCAACAAGTCGGGCCTACCTATAATGCATAAGTTAATTACTGCTGTTGTACTTAACTTTTATTAGGAACTGAAGTCTGAAAGCACTGAATGTAGTTTAAATGAGTATTGTTTAAGTCTAGCTTAGTATACAGATTTAATGTTATGGCAGGTAGTGAAATTGAATCAGTTTATAATCCATTGATAAGTGGAGATGCCCAGCATATTTGTAATCTTCATCAAGAGGTGTTGTCCTAGGTAATTACTCTCAAGCAGAGATTCAGAGGAAGTTAGGGAAACTGCATGTATGGGCTGTAAATTAACCTTTTAAAGCCTAGCAGTAACTTTACGTACCACCAGGTTTAACATTAAAATATTCTACATGGTGCCCACATTGCGTTTAAGTGTTTTGTACGGATCTCGGAACAAAGAGCAACTTTTGCCTTATAAAACATTAAGAGATTGGTTTTTATAACCGAGGTGGAGAGTGTTTAGAGCGCAGTACGCACTGAGTCCTTATATAAAACAGATACGCTTCGTCTTTAAAGGGTTAATAAGGTGTTAAACTAGGTTAAAAGAATCAGGAACGTGACATCATGTGTCACAATGTGTCCAAAACTGTCTATCTTAACATGATCATAATTACCCTGTTCGCAGGAATAGGATCCTTATTCCCATATGGATCATTCTTGTCATACAGTTCATGCTTCAAATTTTTCCAGAAAACATTAACAGCAATACTAAAGTCTATAGCCAAAGCATTATGGAACCATAATGCAGGGATAAATATAATGTCGCCAGGTTCCATTAAACATTCATATCTCTGTGTCAAAAGAAATTTTGGATAGAGTTTACAATCAGGATTATCAATGTCTAACACCTGTGATTTATCCCCTATAAGATACATGTTCAGAGCATCATCAGGCCTGAATAATGCCATCCTTTTTCGCCCCTTTACTTGAATTAATAAATTATCCATTACATCGTAATGGGTCCACAACTGAACTCCTTGTGAAGCAATGCGAAATACACTTGAAAAGAAATCACTGTCTTCAAAAAAATCCGGAATTCTGATGTCGTTTGCAAGATTTGGAAATTGTTTTTTGATGTCTGCAATGTCCCGACCTCTCCTGTCATATCCTAACGATCTTAAGTAGTAGAATTCACCAGACGTAAGGTTCTCTTGATCGCATGCGACAGTTGATGCCCTTTTCACTAATTCTTCAAAAGGAATTGTTTTATAAAGAAAATTTTTGTTTATGAAATCCATCAGTGGGCTTGAACTGACATGAACTTTCACGTTCACACTTCCAACTTTTCCACAAATGTAGTCAGTTGTCCACTTCGATGTACATTCTCCAATGTCTACACTCCGAAGCAATGCTGGTTCTCGTTTCGGATGAATAAACTGTAAAAACTGTTCCTTGGTAACATTTTCATAAACGGAAACTGGCTTGATGCTCAACGCACTCTTCATAACTTTAAATTACGTTCTCATACGCAACTGTCGGCAGATAAATGTAAATGGACTATGTACACGAATACACCTAACCTCACATTAAAAATGCCCACGTTACTACGTCACCGCCACTACCGTCTATCGCAGGGTCAGCACTTACCAGGGATATTCCAGGACGCTACTGTACTGGTGCAGGTACTGTCGTGAGCATGCGTAATACGAAGTTAGCGTTCCAATTATGATCGCGAACTGGAATTGTCGGCAAGATTTTCAAACACAATGCAGACTAGTGCGTGAACTGGTTTGAGAATAGTCAAATCAGTACATGGATCGTGCTACAAACTATTTGTCCAGACATGCGCAGTAACAGGAATCAGCTAGGCAATAAATGGGAGGTAAGAGAAGTCCGCTGACAGCACAGATCATCGGTGAGAGGTTATTATGTACTAACGAATTAAAAATGAGCGACCTGGAAGGTGATGGTGACGATTTTTATGTGTTCGGAATCTAGGGAAGAGGAGGGTTTGGAGCTGCAGTTGAATATGCCAAGAAGAGAAATGAAAATGACTTGGGCATTAACGCTTCACTGCCGAATGGGAAAACACTGTCCCAATAAATTTACAGTTGTCCTTTCCGTATTACAACATATGTTTTCACCAAGTTGTACAACAATTAGAATAAAATGTATAGAAGACTTCACAGAAGTCCCGACGTGTTTCGGTGTGCTAAACATACCATCTTCAGGGGAACAGTGGCCAGTGTTCAGCGCACCGAAACATGTCGCGACTTTTGTGAAGTTTTATATGCATTCTATTTTAATTTATGTACGAGTTGGTGAAAATACATATTACTGTCCCAGTAATTAAATACCCTCAACGGCCGAAAGTGAAAACGTCCCGCAACGCCATGTCGTATTTAACATTTCCTGCATTTGTAATAACACGCCTCTTTTTCACATTATTTGCCTAGAAGACATTTATAGGCATAAAAGATTGTGTGAAATTTGATTCTGGTTAAAATTATCGCCAATGAGATTTAAGTTTTCTTACAACCTTACGATTTTTCCAGCAGTCGAGCATTATTTACAGATGTCACCAGGCAGTAGTTCTTACTTTTCGTCATATTAGCGAAATGAAGCAAATACACACACATAAAGCCCATCCGATATGGTCTCTGTTCCTTCATAAACCACTTGTAAAATTCACATCGCCTTCACCCCCATTATTTCATCAAGAAAACGCCCCCAAAAAATATCGGTTCAACAATTACAATGGTAATATTTACGTACATTTGTGTGTTCCGCATTTCCAGTTTAGTGTCAGTTGGCCCTCAGAAATATGAGAAACTTATTGCTTCAGAAAGTTAATCTAACCTGAATAAATCCCGAATATATTATTTAAACAACAGAAGTCTGTTGCTTACTACCTAGGTTTATCTACTCAGTGCCACTGTAATGCTTCTCTTGACACGTTTCTTGATAGTAACATATGCACCTTCCATTATCTTTTAATAAACGACGGTCAAGAACTGCGCGGTCATGGACAACACGGTTCTAAATTGGCGGTCCAAGTCACCGTGATGGTCACGAGTACCGCATGCATACACAGTGATTTGATACATGTACGCATCCAAGTCGTTCCAACGCCAACGGGTTGCGAACTCATCCACTGGTATCGCATGCGCATAGAGCGATTCTTGCACTGGTGCATGTACGCGTCTGGAAGTGGCTATTGGAACAAACCTATCGTCGGTAGTAATACCTCTATTGCGTGGCCTTGGCTCAGGCACAGAGTGAGTTGCACAGTGCGTCTCATCTGCGTGTGTTCATCTCTGATTGATAACTACCCGTCTAAGATTTTTCACCTGTGCTATTCGTCAGCAGATTCGGAGAATTTCAGTACCGACCACGTTCCGTGAGTGGCTTGCGTTCACAAACGGGAACATATTTGAGCTCGTGAACACGCTTCTAAATGACACACACACCACATTTCACAACTCCAACACCTGTGCGCAACAGTTTAATATGAAACAAGTCAAAATACTGTAGACACTATAACAGAACAACACAAAATAGTAAAATAAAAAAATTTGTACACACATTTCTCAATGTACAGAGACCTTATAAGTGAACTTTACGTCAGTGGTATAATATAATTAACATTTGTAACAAATCTTAGCTGATTCAAAGAATCCATCAAGACAATAAAAGGCATGCGAACTGAAATATTCTTTCAATGCATACTTAAAGAGTAATTTATCACACTGGAGTTCTACTGTACTAGAAGGTAAATTATTGAAGACTTATAGAAAAGCAGGTAACTCCTTTCTGAATAGCTGAAAGATTCACCGCAGGCCAAAGGAAATTGTCACCATGCTCTGTGCTTATATCATGTATTGCTGTGTTAGTTTGCAAACTATTAAGATTATTAGCAACAAATATCATTAAAGAAAGAAAGTACAGACATGGAACAATCAATATGTCGAATTTTCTGAACCGTCTTCTACAAGATCACCTAGGTCCTATTCCTACCATTATTCTTATTATGCTTTATTGAAGCAAAAGAAATTTTTAATATTAGTAGAGCTGCCCCAGAATATTATCCCGTACTTAATAATTAATGGAAAGTGTGTAAAATACATCAACATAAGTGTTTCAACATTAGAACATGAACTAGTTTTTTCATTACCAAACATGCAAAACTTAATTTGTGACGCAAATAACCCACGTGATTCTTTCATGACAGGTGCTTAACCAAATTTAAATGAAGGAACTTTATTGTATCTGTGTCTGTAAGAATTTGATCTATGTATGTCAATTTTAGAGGATATTTAGAAAGTGCAGATAATTTAGAAGGTGTAAATTTTATAATATTAGTATTTTTTGGATTCCGTACAAGTTGATTTCCTTGTAACCGTTTGGATATTGCAAGTAAGACAAGATTAGAGCTTTGAGCTAGATTTTCATTGCTCTTTGTAGAAACCAAAATACTAGTATCACCAACAAACATGATTACATTAGCAGGTGTATCTGTCAAGATAGGAAAGTCATTAATATACAAATGAAAAAGAAGAGGCCCAACACAGAACCCTGTGGGACTCCACATCTAATGGTTTTCCACTTACAGCAGTATTTATAGGCACCTGAGTGTTTCAATAGAGCCCTCTCATTCCTATTAAAAAGGTACGACTTAAACCGCTCCAAAAATGCTCCTCTCACACCATAAAATTGCCACTTTCGTATTAACAGTTCATGATTTACACAGGCACAAGCATCTGCAAGACCACAGAACATACCAGCAACACACCATTTTTTATTCCATGCATCCAGGATAATGTTTGTTAGCTAACAGGCAGCTATATCTGTTGCCCATCCTTTTCTGAAACCAAACTCTTCAGTTACCAGTATCTTGTAATTTTGTTCCTGCAGATGTAGTCTTCTATGTATCAATTTTTAAAAAAATTGACAGCAATGTAGTTCTGATAAGAGAAAATGTAAGCAATTTAATGAACTTTGGTACATACTATGAAATGGTTATGGGACACTACAGGTCTATGTTTATTGTCAATAGTACGAGTATTTACCAGTTGACACGGCGTAACATCCCTAGACTTAAGGCTTCAGAAACTTCAATGTGAGAACCACAAACCTAGCATAGTATGTTAAACTAATGCGTTAACCATGTACACGCCCTTAAAATAGTAAGTACTGCTGTCTTCAGGTATGTGACGGACACACGCGTTTCGATGTATCCTACTTTAGGTAGCAGGAACGAGGTTGGTCCGAAACGTTTATGACATGGCCTACATAGCGTCACTTTCTAGTATATCGTAATCTAAGTACATAATGAGTTCGCGTAACGCTGAAATAAGTCCCAGTGTTCGCCCTAATGGAGACACGGTTCACCGATGAAAGGTTCACTTAATTGACATAACGGGGAAATTCACGATTGTTGAACGACATTTCAGTTCAGGTACTGGCTATCCTGCTTGTTCTCGCGAGTGTGGGGATACTAATTTATCTGTGGCGGTGATTGTTACATAGTCATAGCGTGGTTATGGCTGCTGTGACGTTAGAAGATAAATCTATTTGGGAAGATGCGGAAGTAAGCTGTGATAAAAACGTGTTTCTTATAAGTGGCTTATGAAACACTAACATTGTGTTGCTGTGGACTCTGATTTTATTCGGGGCATCAGTAAAGGACAAGAACTATATATTTTATGGTCATTTTAAATGCTTTTATTCCGTATTCATCTCACTTTGTGGTTATATGTCAGTTGCTGCACTCAAATGATGCTTACTTGTTGATTTCAGTATGCGTATGGTAAATAGGTCCGTCCTAAACGTTGCTTATATGTATGTAAGGGGTGTTTGCTATAGACAACGCAACCGTAACACGATCCTCACCACACTTCGTAACATCATTCGCAGTCGCAGTAATGGCATTCAGTCACCTACTATTCCAACGCCAGACAGGATCAAGTAACCCACTAGGAATAAACAAAAATACGAAATTCATTCTATCCATACTTCACAGCAGAATATATCATACAATTTACAATCAATCATAGTACAATCAACACGAACACTAAAGAAACCATGCATCCTAGGAGACCCACATAACTTCACGCCAGCAAACCCACTAGTAACACCAGTGCTGAGAAGGCTGTATTTCGTGTAAACATTTTATAAGTTTAGACAAAAATATTTCTTTTGGCGAATATTTCCACCTTAGGCAACAAAACTTTAGTATGCTTTCAAAGTTGCAATACTTGCATCTTGTCTGTGTGGAAGCTGAATAGTTTTCTTCAGTTGTGATTCATACTGTAGACTGTGTCAAGGTGACAGTGGACTTTTGGACAAATAAGATCACTACATTTTTTTTACCAATAGAAGATCTTTGAAGAGGTCTTTCTCAGTATATGATTCCTTCCTATTAAACTGACTTCAATGTGTTTGGGTTTTATTGAATGTTTATACCTATGAGTCATGTACATAAAGGTTTTGTAGTTGCAACATTATGTTGTTCACATTTCCTTTTATCCTTTCCTTTTGTGATAGCACCATAAGATATTTACTGCTGTGTTGGAAGTAAATTCATGTGACAGGAGTGTAACAGATTGTTTAAACTTGATACTAAAATGTGAAATTTATGTTTTCAGGAATGCTTGGGAGAAGATGTACTCCGTATGTCAACAGATGAAATTGTTAGCCGTGCGAGACTCCTTGATAATGAAATTAAAATAATGAAGAGTGAACTAATGAGAATCTCTCATGAGCTACAAGCCCAGAATGAGAAAATCAAAGAAAATACAGAGAAAATAAAAGTCAACAAAACTCTCCCATATCTTGTTTCCAATGTGATTGAGGTATTTACAGTGTTCTCTATGTAGTAATTTGGCTCCTGTTTCTTGAAAATGCCGCCATATAGATTTTCCAGCATTGTGGAGATTCTTACCATGTCCACTTTGACTTTACTTTTCAGAGAGTAAGGGTTTTAAAAATATGCTGATACTGCATGTATGTCCTTAGCCCTGTCACACAGAAATAGGATCTATATTAGTATTGAACTGCCTTCAAAGTCTGAAACCTTGGGGTTTCCTTTTTTTTTTTTTTTTTTTTTTTTTACTTGTATGAACTTTGTGCTGAAGAAATTATTGCTGTTATCATCAATTTTTGTAGTGGTGGTAGTGGTGGCTGCAGCAGCAGCTGCAGTGGTGGTGGCTCTGTTGTTCACATGTTGGTTATGTTGGTTGTGTTTTAGGTGGTCATAATGGTTTTTAGTTTATTGATCATCCATTTCAGTCAACATTTTGGCATAGGATAGGTCAATTTCAAGCAGTTGCAGTTTACTTATTCTTCTTCCTATGGCACTATGGCCCTTTCAGTTTGGCCTTGGCTTCCTTTATAATTGATGCCCATTCGTCTCTATCCAGTGCTTTCACTCACCATCTTCATACCGAGCTCTCTTAAATCATCTTCCACATCATCAATCCACGTGAGTCTAGGTCTCCCTCTGTCTCTTCTTCCTTCTAGCGTTCCTTCAAAAATCTTCTTGACAGACCTGGTCTCATTCATTCTGATAACATACCCAAGCCATTCCAGTCTACAAATCTTTATTTCAATAACAGTATCTTGGAATTTATATTTAATTATTAATTCAGTTGGCCCATATATTTTCCTCAAAATATTTCTTTCCCATGTCATTAACATATTTTCAGTTTTATTTGTCAGGGGCCATGCCTCTGCTTCGTATGTTACAGTTGGCCTTATAACTGTTTTATAGAGATAAATTTTAATTGACTGGGATATAGATCTTTTTCACTATTAGGACTAATGCATGATAGCACTTATTGCCAACAGCAGTTTTACTTTTAATCTCAGTTTCCATCTCATTAAGGCTAGTTATCACTGAGCCAAGGTATTTAAAAGATTCTACTTTTGCATATTTGTTTACGAGTATTTCACTTTCCTTTAATTCATTTTTTTGTATCCGTTCATCATATATTTTGTTGTGGTGTTACTCATCTGGAGACCGATTTGAGGTGCCACTGTTGCCATCTCCTCTAGTATCTCCGTTATCTATCCAAGTGATCACCCCAGAATCACTACGTCATCAGCATACGCAACACATTGTCTTTTTGTATTAAAAATTGTTCCACCTGGATTGATTTTGACGTTTCTTATTGTCTTTTCCGTACATAAGTTAAATAAAAGAGTGGATAATGAATCTCCCTGTCGCAGTCCCACAGCCATTTCAAAACTAGGCAGTAGCTTTCCTTGTATCTTCACCTTGTTATTTGTATTTGCTAAGGTCATTTTTACCAGCCTTGCAAACTTCATTGGTGTTCCAAATTCTTTCATTATTTCTACCAGCTCAGCCCTATTTGTGCTGTCATATGCTTGTTTGTAATCAATATGCAGTTCATGTATATCTACATTGTATTCACATGCTTTCTCCAAAATCATTCTCAGACAAAATATCTGAGCAGTGGTGGATTGGTCTTTTCGAAAACCACGTTGGTAATCACCTAACATTTCTTCGACAGAGGGCTCAATATATCTGGTCAAGAGGTTTGTGAAGATTTTATAAGTTACATTCAGGACTGATATTCCACGATCGTTACGACACTCCACCTTATCACCTTTTTTATGTATTGGACATATTATGGCTGTGCTCCACTCTTGGGGCATCTGTTCTATCTCCCGTATTGTTTTAATCAATTGATGGATTCTGTTTCATAACTTTCTACCTCCATATTTAATTAATTCAGAGGTGATTAAATCTTCACCAGGTACTGTGTTGTTCTTAAATTCCTTATGATTCCTAATGTTTCTTGTAATGTAGGTACAGCAATATTACATTCTGTACCAAAATAAGTAGTTTCTTCTGGTGCTATTATACTAACTTGGGGATTAAGTAACTCCTTAAAATAGGTTGTCCACACATCCATTACATCTTCCTCATCTCCTCCTATAACCCCCCTGTTTATTTCTACACACTGTGGTTCTTGGGTGGAAGCCTCTCCTGATCTTACGGATACCTTTATAAAACTGTTTTAAAGGATTTCTTTTATACTTCTTGTGTAATTCGTCCAACACTTCTTCGTAGTGTTTGTTCTTCCTCATACATACTTTCCTTGCTTCCCTACGGGCTCCGTTGTAGGCTTCAGTATTACTTCATATTATCCTTTGTAACATTTTCAAACAAGCAGTATTCTGTACTTCAAGTATTTCCTTACGTTCTTCATCATACCAATCCTTCCTTACTGTCTTTGTACTATGTACTGAAATATTATCCACTGCATTACATGCAGCTTGTTTAACCCTTTAAATACGAAGCGCATTTTGTCAAATATAAAGGCTCAGGGTGTACCACGTAGTAAACACTTTCCACCTGAGTTTAAAAAACCGATCATTTGATGACGTGTAAGGTAATAGTTGCAGATTGTTCCCAGATAAGTACAAAACAAATAAACGCAATTTGAGCATCATGGAGAATTGATTAAGGTTAAGCCTGGTAGTACGTAAATTTACTGCTAGGCTTTAAAAGGTTAATATTTTTCCAAGCAGCTTCCACATGCTGATTCTCAGGGTTGGGTAGTGTTTGTAGGAGGTCTTCTACCTCATTTCTGTATTCTTGAGCAATAATTTCCTTCTTAAAATTATCTACATGAAACTTGTTACTTCTTTGTGCGTTTAATTTCCCAATAACTGATATCCATTGTCGATATTTAATTTTAACCACGTAATGGTCTCTATTACAATCAGCACCTCTGCATGATTTCACGTCCAGAATATCTGTGGCATGTCGAGAATCAATCATCACATGGTCAGTCTGATTTGATGTAGGTTCATCTGGTGATCTCCATGTTTCTGTATGAATTCTTTTATGCTGGAATAAAGTGCTACTTTTTGCCATGTTCCTAGCTATAGCAAAATCAGTCATTCTCCATCCATTGTTATCTGTTTCTTCGTGGAGGCTCTATTTACCTGCATTTGGGGGTTAAACTGTGTTCTTTACCCACCCTTGCATTAAAATATCCCATCACAATTTTTATATTGTGTCTGGGTGCTTTCATATATATTCTTTCCAAGTCTTCATAAAAGATGTCTTTCTGCACTTCATCTTTCTCTTCCATTGGGGTATGAACACATTATTTTTGTGCTGAAGAATGCGCCTTTTATCCATAAAGGGCATATTCAGTCTGTTTCTGGACAAAAATCCATAATAAGATGTTTATATTTTTTATTAATTAAAAATCCTGTTCCAAATTGACTCTGCTCTTTACTACCACTCTAACACACTACAAAATCTCCAAAATCAGATATTTCACATCCACGCCATCTAATTTTCTTGACTGCAGCTGGGGCAACCCTATATTTATTTAACTCGTCTTTTAACTTGGCTAGGGCTCCAGGTCTGTATAGACTCAGAACATTCCAGGTGGCAAGCGTCATATCCTTATTCATTTGCACAATAATTTCCCAAAATCTATCCAGCATCCTTTACATGGTTTCTGGACAATTTAAATTTTTATGGAATGGGGTTGTCAGCTGATGCCAAACTCCCAGCTATCCTGGAGAACCGGTCTTTTCTGTCAGGGTTGTCTCCCTTAGCTGACAAGTCCCAATTTTAAAGCATCGGGAACTCGCTTTTTGTCCATGCATGACTTAGCCTTATAAACGTTGCCCAGGAGCCATGACGTGGATATGCATGCATTGGACTTAGTAGGAATATAAGGCTTAACTCAGGTTTTATTAGTAGACACTTGTCAGCAAGGCGCATACCCTCGAGGCTACACTACACCTTTGACACCCAGTTGCAGTTTACACCTAAGTAAATGTAACCTTGGAAAAATTGTATAAACATGTTTACATCAGCAGCATAATAAACTCATCAACTCCTTTCTCACTGAAGCTAATATCAACCACATTCAACATGACATATATTAGTGCACTGTATAAAATGTATAACATGAAGGATCTCATGCCCTTTTTAAAAGGCTTGTTTTTTGCCAATTTGTTTGTATGATTAGGTACTTTGTTATATTGTTTGATTCCTATATTCACTATATTTTCTTTAAAAAAGATCTGTGTTGCAGAACTGAATGTGGAGGTCCAATTTTTCATGTATTGTAAGGTAAAGATATAGGTAAAGGTTACCATGTAACATGCCATGAAGGCACAGAGGGTGAGTAGAGGTATGGCTCTACCCTTTCTTTAACCTTGGCGCTAGATGGGGTTTGGTGGTTAACATCATGCCTTTGCCACTTTACTCTGGGAATGACATGGTACCCATTTTATAGGAGGCTGGGTGGGCCCCAGGGCAGTCTGGACAGGTGCAGAAAATCTTGCCTCCACTGGGTTGCAATCTCCCCCCACTGTCCAGCCCACAGCAAGTCACTACACTGACTATGCTATCTTGGCCTACTTTTCATGTATTGCAATTGTGAATTTTTAAGTTTTGCTCCAGATTTTCTTTGTTTAATTTAATATGGCACGCTGTCTTCATAATATGTATACAAGCTACTGGCAGTATATTCATATCCCTGAACATCTGCCTACAAGAAGTTTTTCACTACACCATTTAGTCTTCAGATAACCCTCTTTTGCAACATAAAGGTGACTTTACTTTCTGTATCCCCATCCCAAAAAAAAAATAATTAAAACCATACCTCAGATTGGTGGCAAAATAGGCATGTATTGTTGCATGTGGGCTCATTACTTCCTTTAAGGACATCATAATGTAACATACTTCGTTCAGTTTTGAGCTTAGTGGCTTAATTTTATGATTGTGCTTCATATTTACTGTAGGCCTAATATATATGCCAAAAAATTTGAATTCTGATTATAGGAGATATCCATATTTTGATGATTGCCATCCCACTGGGCTCTTACTATCAGTACAATTCAAGGTCAGTCTACACACAACTTTTATTATATCAGGTTGTTGGGGTACCTGTTGTGATCCTATGTATGGATTATTATCAGGCCTGTAGACAGTCAACCTTGGTTATAACAGATCCCTAGGGGTGTCCTAGAAAGATTCGTTATGACTGAAGTCCATTATGTCCAGATTCGGTTAAATTACATTTTAAATATGCTGAAATTAAAGGAACTTCCGCTAGTTGAAACAGATCATATCGAAGCCTCTGACACAAGGGTACATTTGTGTACAGTGCCATACAATTCCTGAACCCTTGATGTAAGTCACAGAAGCACCACGCACCAAGATACCCGAATGCTCTCCTTCTTCACGCACCTGATGTGTTGTACAGTACTGTACACTCAATTTTTAAGTACATATTTGCACCTGGTTTGTCGGCCAATACTGATAGGTGTCACTTGGCCAAACAGTCAGTTCCGTTTACATACATTAAAAGTCTTACAACTTTGCTACGTAAAAGGTTACAAGTAAATGCACTGAAGTTGAGCCATAACTGATTTATGACAGGGCACCCTACCCCCAAATACCGTAAAGATGCTCGCATATAGCAATTACTTTCTAGCTGGTGCATGGGCAACAGAAGTCATCAGGTAGAGACTGCCTGGGCTTATCCATTATAACCGCTAAGGGTTGGACCTTGTCCTTAGGAAAGCCTAACAAAGTGCAAAATTTACAAGTCTCCTTGGCGTCACTGAGTACAAAACGTTATCAAGTTACATATGCAGTCTTCATCTTGCTCTGATGAGTGAGCCGTCTGCACTTGAACCTGCTGTAACCGTTGTGAACTGTCTGTTATTTTGCGAAAAACGATATAGCCAAGGAAATCAACTGTTAGGGAATGTCAGAAATCCAGTGTGACTGAAGGTCCGATGTATGAGAGACCAGTGTAACTGAGGTAATAACTGTGATAAAGCATACGGAAATGGCCAGGGAATGAAAAATTCATCTGTTATAATCAAGGCTGGTATAACCGAAGTCTGCTGTAACAATAACAACTAAAAGGTAAAAAGTGCATATTATCTTATACACTATGTTACGAAATATCATAGTTTACAGTTATTTCCTTCTAAAGTTTCCTTTTAAAAATATGGTTACGGTAGCTATTGTTGTGCATTCTTATTTTCTTGTCATTAAGACTATTTTAGTTCTACTGCCGTCTATCACCGTTCTGGTTGCTTGTTGATTTTCTATTCAATGATTGATTGATATGAGGTGTGTGGAATCTTGTATTGAGGAATTATTATATTTATAACTGTAGAATACCCAGTCAAAAATGAACACAGTAGTTCAAAAATTGGAAAAACGCGATAGAAACATTTAAAAAATCATACAGAATATAAGAAATAATAATTCACAAATACAGGATTCCACTTACCTCATATTAATAAATTATTGAACTGAAAACAACATGCAAGCAGGACGAAGACAGGCTGCAGTTGAACTGAAAATAATTTGAACTGACAATAAAATAAAGGTGCACAACAAAGCTACTGGAACTGTAGCTTTAAAAATAAACTTCAGAATCAAGTAACTGTAAATTGTGAGGTCTCATAACAGTGAATAAGATAACATGCACTTTTTACCTGCTACTTATTCTTTTTATACAGGCCTGATGATGGTCCATATATAGGATCGAAAGATGTAAGTTAACAATCTGACATATAATAAAAGTTGCCTATAGACTGACCTTCAATTATATTGAATAATATCCATATTATCAAATTTCACTTGTGGTTGTAATGGATATTGTCTTCTATGAAGAGACTTGCTTTCTTTTAATCATGTGATTGTTTTTATGAAACCATGACTGCAGCTACTCCATATCCTTTTTGGTCTTAAATTTTAGGGAAATTTTCATTTTTTGGTAACTAGTGTGTGCATCATCTGTACATAAAGCTGTCTGTCCCTGCATGTTCATTGTTTAATGTAGTAGAACTAATAATAGCCCAAGAATTGAACATTGTGGCACTCCATGTTTCATTTCTGTGCAAGAAGAAATTATTCTTTCTGTACCTAATTTCTACTATCACTGTGGTTCATTTCAACATTATTTTTGGTGCCATAGACATGACTTGAACAATGAGCTTATTATAGCTCTTATGCCATAAGAATTTAGTTTAGTCAGTAAAATTATGTGATTTGTAATGTTGTATGCTTTCATTCGATCAAAAAGTATTTCAACTGAATTTATGCTTCCATCTATGGCATCCTGTGTGCTTTCAAGAAAAGACTGTATTGCTGTCAGAGTTGATCTTTTCTCCCTAAAACCAGTTGGACCACTGGTGATCTTGATACAAAAGGTATTAGCCTATCATACATCTGTAGTGCCTCCTGCCCAGTGTGTCGCCAATACATATAAATCAATTTCATGGAGGAGATACTACTGGTGGTGGCCGAGAGAGTATTCACTGGATCCACCCTAACCTGGTATGCTGCCACCAGCCACTTTAAAATACATGTGCAGAAATCAGTAACTGCACCCTATAATATGATTCAAGTTTGCTCTCTGTGTGAAGTTGTCAACCAGCAGTAGGCAGAATTAGCTTGCACTTTACTCCCAGTAATACAACCTGTTTGCTAGGGCAAGGAATTTGAACCGTGTAGAATGTAGTGCAGTACTAGAAAATCTGAATTAAAATAGTCAGTAATATTTACAAGAAAATAACATACAAAATTGAATAGGGTTACAATTTACAAAGTAAAAAACGCTTGAAAGTAAGTTAACTGCTCGTTCTTTTTGGTAATAAAATTCCGTTACCTGTGTTGCTAATACATTTGTAATTTGTAATTAAATCACCAGAATGTTAGTGACCAAAAGTGCTCTGTTCCAGTAATTAGTAACCAAAATCAATTGTAAATTCGGCACTGCTAACTTACCTTGCAGGTTCAGCCGTAGACCACAAGATTTCTTGTCTCAACAGTATTGTTAGCAGGAGCTTGAGTATATCACCAGAATTTTACTGAAACATGAATGAGGGTGTTTGCCTTGTGGCACTCCCTTAAATAGGGAATACAAGTATGGGTGGAATCACTGCGTCTGGCATTCGTGGTAGAGCAGTGAACTATAGTCAGTAACCACCACACTGCAATTAAATACCTTGTGTGGCAATAACAATACCAAAAGCACAGCCCAATATGTAAATCGGTAGTTAACAAAGTGCTAAATACAAAAATCCAAAAGGACCATTATCCATTCATTACACATCAATTTTTCAAATATTTTTGGAAAGAGCAAAAGCAATATGGGTGTGTAATTCCATATGTTATCTATATACAGGGTAAACTAGCAGCAGGTGTTGATGGAATAACAGATCGTGTAATCAAACAACGCATAAAATATATTAAAAAGCCTTTAGCTCATATTCATAATGTATCTTTTGAATCTGGTATTTTTCCAGAGAGGTTAAAAAGGCTAAGGTAAACCTCTTCACAGAAAAGGGAATATATAATATATATCCCCTTCACAGTAATGCATTGATGTTGTGGTTTCTGCATTGTGATGTCTGCTTGGAATCCATTCATGCCACTTGGTTATTGAAAACAGTAGGTCCGTTATACAGTGCTAATTGACTGAATCAAACGCTGTCCTTTCCTCTGTGTGGGGTTTGAAATATTTTATTAATCCATTTAGTTTTGAGTTCCTTGCAGTCCTTTGTTATTTTGTATGGAGGAATTCTGTTGTGTCCTTGTTGGTACTATCTGCAGCAAGTCTGCTGGTATAATTCCACGTGCTTATTGGTTCTGCTTTTAATCTCTGTACTTCTGCGCAACTAGGTCTGGCATTAATGTGATTTATTGTGAGGTTCTCCCTCGGTATGTTCCTTCCTTTCAGCTTCAGCCTCCTTCACGTTTTAATCTTATTGACAATTACGGTAGGATGTTCAGTTAGTACCTTCATGAATGATGGGTTTCTTGTATGTACTTAGGTTATCCTTTTTGATTCTGGTTCCATTCCTTTTTCATGGGTATGTTTATGTATCATCATGTTTGATAGTTGCAGCTGTAAGTGGTATTCTTTCTCCTCCTCCTCCACTGTTCTCAATCCTGTGTCTTGCACCTCAAATTTTTTATGCTGTGCTGGGTCATTTTTGTTGTTTCCATCTGGTTTCCAACTTTTAAAGCTTCTCAACAAAACAATTTTTATGGGGTGAGGTCAGCCCCACGCCCAACCCCCAACCCTTTTTGTCTGGGTCATCACCTTCGACCTGTCTGGCATGGGAGGTGGGAGGCCCTACCGGTAGCAATGCTACTGTCTGCATAGCTCGCAGGATCATTTGACCACGCATGCCCCACCTTTACATCAAAGTAGGGATACCTGCTGGGGGGGGGGTTGGTTTGTACTGATAGTGGTACTAAACTTTCCTTTCCTTCTTTATGTTACTTCAAGCTGCTGGATGTAGATCCACAAGACCAGGGAGAGGAGGATGGTGCTGTCGTAGATCTTGATTCCCAGAGGAAAGGAAAATGTGCTGTCATTAAGACCTCAACACGTCAGGTAAGAAATTGGCAAAGGTACAGAAAAATTGTGAAACTGATGAAACAGCCCTTCTGCATATCCTGACATTATAACACTTCTCCTTGGCCGCAAGTATGCTCACTTATGCTGTTTCCACATACTGTGCTATGTTACTAAGAAGTGGAATGTAGTTTTCATTGTTTTATGTGTGGTAAAGAAGAAACCTCATTAAGCTGCCAACAGGACCAAAGAGATTTGATCAAGTGATCAAGACAGAAATTTCCTTGGAAGTTGCTTTTGGTGCTCTGTATATGTAAAGGTCAAAGTTTATTTAAAAGTGCTGTCAGTATGTATATTCTTATAATGTCAGTGATATGTGAATGAATATGACTGTGAAGCATGGTGGCATGACAGTTGGTGGGAAAACCAGAGTGCTTGTGGGAGAACCTATTCCATTGCCAGTTCATCTGTCATGGATTCCACATGGACTGCACGCTTGTGTTACGTAGTGATGTAATCATTTCCAGTAAGCCTGTCCGATCAGTATGGAGGGAAGTAACTGGTACAGTAAGTGTCACACAAGGTAGAGATGAAGTCTTTATTGTATTGTGAGTCATTTTAGGTAGGTTGGGTTTTCTTGTGGTACTGTGTTTCATCTACAGAGTGAACATCTGCCAAACTTGTGTTCATTGCTCGTTTTGAGTAAAAATTCTTATATTAACATCGGTTGTAATCTCAGCCATTACTTAGTTATATATTTGTCCATACAAGTTGTGACATATGTACATACTTCCAGGGGCCATCAGAGTGATCCATTTTAAGTTTAATCTGGTGCATGAGAAAGCATTTTGTATGCAGTGTTTGACTGGGCCTGTTTTAAACTGAAAGTAATGGATCTGGTGGAATGTCTCATGCATAAATGGCACTGATCTTCGATATTTAACTTTCTTGCTGTATAAGATTTTTCCATATTTGAGACTTCAATGCCGTAGGTTAAGCATTAGTCTTTACCTGCCTGCCTACCTACCCACCCACCTACCTACCTACCTACCTACCTACCTGCCTGCCTGCCTGCCTACCTACTTACTTACCTACCTACCCACCCACCTACCTACCTACCTACCTACCTACCTACCTACCTACCTACCTGACTGACTGACTAAGGTTATGGAGCAGAGTCCTTCTTCAGGAGCTAATAGATCTTCAGCTAGCCAGTAAAATTCCTAGTGTTTTATGGAACCCAGAGGTGCATTACTGCATTCACAAGAGCCTTCCACCTGTCGTCATCCTGAGCCAGATGAATCCAGTCCATGCTCTCATCCTACTTCTTGAACATCCACTTTAATATTATTTTCCCATCTGTGCCTAGGTCTGTCAAGTGATTGCTTTCCCATGGGTTTCCCAAGCAAAACCACATCTGCACCTCTGCTCTCCTCCATGCATGCCACATTCCCTACCCATCTCATTCTTCTTTATTTGATCACCTGAATAATATTTCATGAAGAGTGCTGATCACAAAGCTCCCTTGCTCCTCTTAGGCCCAAATATCTTCCTCAGTCTCTAACTACCATGTGGGATAATGTTTTTCCTACATGAGATGTAAATGCCCTCTGTAAATTTTTAATCTGTGGCATGCCTCTTTTATCAAGACCCAGAGCACAACAGCCTTATTGCATAGAAAGCATGCATCTGGTAGGTCATCCAACAGCAGGTGCCGTGTTCAGGAACCAAATAAAAGAGACACCTCATAGTAGTATTTACAGGTGTATCGTTATTGTGGCAGTTTTGTTATGTTGGAAATGAATGCTCTATTCTGTGCTTTTACTGAAGTATTTGAATTTTGGGTGTGTGTACCTAATGTCCTGTGGATGAACACCATAAAGTTTTGAAGTACTCAGATGTTAGCTCAAGATTATTGAAAACGTTTAGAAACTGCTGTATGATCCCATCTATATACTGAGTCACATTTGGTTTTTCCTTTCTTACTTTTATAATGCCGGTTGTTGTGGCATTGCAATGTACAGTAGAATCCCATTAATCCAGGAGCTGGTACTTTGGAAATCCTGATACTCTGGCAGTTGAGGAAAGTAGTTCAAAGTCTATAAGCCCTCCAGAAAGGCCTCAAAGAGTGTCTGTACATTGACCATTGTGTATCTCCTGACTTCTTGTCTCATACTCCATCAAATTCTTCAGCTTTGAAGACTCCAGAGAACTTAGAAGGTGACCATGATGCTCATGAACCAGCAGCTGAAGGAGATATCCCAATGGAATACTTTTCTGATTATTTGTACAGCCAAAATATAGGAGCAGTAACAAAAAATTGCCTTTAAGGACTTAGATGAGAATAGGTACTGCTAAACACTCAGATTCTTATCTGGCCCCGTGGGTGCCAGGTAAAAGGAATTCTGCTGTATATTGCTTGTTGCTTCAAAAGCTCATGTGCTGCTTCTGATTTCTTCAGTTTTCTCATCTTGTATTTTCTGTTATATAGAAATTGCATCTGATTCTTGTTGTAATTAATTTGCAGTTGTTATAGGTTTGCTCATCGTCTTGATGATCATGCACAAGTTTTCTTGTCCACAAGTGATTTTCAAATTTCTTTTCCAGTTGATTTTCCTTTCTCTGCTTGAAACTGTCTTATCAGCATAAACCTTTACCTTCAGGCCTGTTGTTGCTCCCTGATTCTTCACTCTGTGATTTGCCCATTGCTGTTTGTATATAAGCCTAGTTACTAAAATGATCTAATGCAGGTGTCCCTTTTATCATGGCAGCTTTATCACAGAAAGCCTGCATTTGTTGGGACACTCCATGACGGCTGCCATGCTCAGGGGCGGAATAAAAAGGACATTTGTATAACATGCTATCCTTTGTTACCCCTTTTGTTGTTGGAAGTGGTGTAATGTACCATAGGTGTGTGTGTGTGTGTGATGCACAGGGGATCAGTAGTGTGTGGGAGAGAGAGAGAACTTGTTGTTGCTTTATGGTGATGTAACATGGTTCAGTTTTGTTATTTATTTCAGACTTACTTCCTACCAGTGATTGGATTGGTCGATGCAGATCGTTTGAAGCCAGGTGACCTAGTGGGGGTTAACAAAGATTCTTACCTTATTCTTGAGACCTTGCCAGCAGAGTATGATGCACGCGTAAAAGCTATGGAAGTAGATGAACGTCCTACGGAGCAGTACTCGGATATAGGTGGTCTTGACAAACAGATCCAGGAGGTATGGAGTATAATTGTGTATAAATTGCCAACTTAACCAACCCTCATTGGCTATCTGTTGCAGTATTGTATTGACCAAGTGTGTGCAGTCGAGCTGGCTCGGCATTGCATTGTTTCAGTAGTGATAATACATATGATTCAAGGTTTTCATAGTGGTGAATATGTAATATCTGTGGTCTGGGTTATGACAACATGTCGGGTAGATAGGTACCAGTGTTTGAGAGGAAAATACTTCCTCCGTCATAAGAAACAGTGATATGATAATCTCTGTCTGAAAATGTGGGCTCAGTCACAGATTTAAATGTCCTTGCTCCGTGACCAGCAGTGATCTGTTTTATGTTACTGGCACTTATCCCATCAACAGCCATACATCTGGAATAAACTGCAGAAGTTTGCCGGTTGAAACATTGTGAAAGGTGCCAGCATTCAATGAATGAGCTAACTCGAAAGTGAGAGCACGTCAAGCTTACACAAATTAAGCTCTTTCCTCATAGTTTTGATACCTTCTACAAGTGGGATTATCACACAATCTAAATTTTTGTAGGTGTCCTCCTGATAACATCAACCTATTGATCATTCATGCACAGATTTATACTGATTTTTGTTGAGCCATACTAGTTCCCCAGTTCTGTTTGCTGGAAGGATCTTGGATGTAGAAGCTGTCATGCCTCTGTCCAGGTACAAACTTCCAGGTTTCCATATATACAGACACTTCCCAGCCTAATGATATTTCAAGTTCACACAATTTAAAAAAAAAAGAGAATTGAAGAAGTAACATTTTTAAAAGTACAATGGTGGTAGAATACTGCTGGGTGATAATACAGGCAGTGGGTGGTCATGCTGTAGCTGATCAGGTTGCAGTGTGTTGCAGCTTGGTTTCATCAGGACTCCCGTGTGTATACATATGTAGTTGACCATATGTATACTCAGTTCCTACTTGCGAAAAATGACTTGTGCCAGACCTTCCAGAATGTTAACTATTGCAGAAGTTGGGGAGTGTTTCTGTTTTCCTGTGGTCCTGCTGATCAGGCTTCAGACTCCTGTTTTAATGTTTCCCTGTGCACTAACAATCAGTCACGAAGGTATGTAGTTGGCATGGATGTTGGCACTAGATGAACGTGCTAGCAAAGAATCCTTGTTACTCAGACTTGTGCAGTTCCCTGTTTTAGGTGCATTTGCAGAACAACTGTGAAAAGCAAGTATGAGCTTTGTCACGTGTCTGAACAGCCTGCTTCTCACTGGACAGATTTTTGTGGAATTTTATATTGTAGACTTCTACTGAAATCTGTTAATCAAATTAAAGTCTGGTTAAAATTGGATAAAAATAACAGCCACTTTATACGAAGACCTACTGGCATTGATGATGATACTTTACCATTTATGGAGTAAAATAAATACAGTTGACAATCAAAGTGTAATATGGCACAATGGAGATTCAAATTGCATGCAGGATAATTAGGGCAAAAACACAAACACGGGCATTCTTTTCTTTATACATGATTAAAGTTACATAGTATGGCACCACATAGATGTGATTTATTATGGTGTGACATAATTTTATCATGTACTCTGCTTGTTGTTACAATGCATTCCTATCCAGTCATTAATTTTCTTCATGATGCATAATTAATGAAAATACAAATGTGCAATCGCAATGTATAATATTTTATATTGCTGATATTTGGGAATATAACATTTTACATGTAGATATATTATGAAATTATCTACAAATTGCGTACAAAATGTCGTACATAAGTCAGCAGGTTCAAAATATTTCAACATTTGAAGCTTTGAGATTATATATGACTGTTGAATTTAATGTAGACAGAATCAGTGTAGACATGTAAGTCCTTTAAATAAATATAACAGCAGACCATAGTAACGGTAGTAATATGGTGTAATGTATCTGTATTTGTGAACAGTGTAAAAAATTGTGACCCCCAATGGATTAAATTATATGACTATTGGAGTAGAGCTGAGGTTGCAGAGATCCAAGTCCATCTCAATGTACATACATTTCCTACACCTTTATCAATTTTATTCAGTACCGTAACAACACATATGAAGGTAATGTTGCCTGAAACATCATGAGGAAAATGGCAAGACCCAGACTAAGTACATTTTCTTTCAGAATATAAGATAGCCTTATTGCTGGATCTGGGTGTGTGTGCTGCTTGCCTAAGAAATAATTTTTTAATTTCTATACAAGTTGGCAGTTGTTTCATTTGAGATGATAATGTTACCACCATTTTTATGTAATTTTGAAGCTTAAGTGACTTGCAATTGATAACAAGCAATCATACATGAAAAGCCTGTGCATTTATACATTTTTCTTGACAGTTAATTGAAGCAGTGGTACTTCCCATGACTCACAAGGAAAGATTTGAAAACCTTGGTATCCAGCCACCTAAAGGTGTCCTTCTGTATGGACCTCCTGGCACTGGTATGTATCCTTTTTTTGTCATCCCACATTATAGAGTAAGCCTTGTTATTTAGTACTGGATAATCAGAATTCAGTGTGTATATATAAGTAGGACTCCAACAAACCTGTCATAGACAAATTAATGGGAAGCAGTGACTGATATATTTTAGTCTGCCTTTAAATTTGTGGGTAAATGGGTTTTGTTAACACATTCCATAGGTTGTGATTTAAATCCCATGCACTGCATAGTGGCCAGGCCAGTCCTTTTTGAACAGTGCCTCATTTGTACATGTATAGCAAGTGTGACTGTATTCTTATTGTCCCAAAATCACTTTAAAGTTGCAGCAGGAGGTTTATGACATCCATAAAAATAACAAACAGTGAATGTTCTGTACCTGTGACCCAGGAAGCATAAACAATCCAAAGAGTGGTCCTCCTCATGTGCCATATTTTTCAGTAGGTGTTCTCTCAAAGTTTTGGCTAGTAACGACCATGTATTCAAGCAGGAAAGGTTTGACAGTTGAGGGAACCATGCAAAACTTAGTCGGATCTGTTGCAGACATATCTGATACTGAATCGAATGTTAGTGAAATGGCTTACACTAATTTACCAACGAAAAGTGTGTGGAAAAGTTCACAGTCTCATTTATGGGACAGTTATGATAGTGAACTTTCAAGTACAGACAGAAGTGACAGTGAGGTATGTGAACAGTCCAACACGGAAACTGTTAACGGGTGGAGTAAAAGTGACCAAACTCCAAACATAGAAAGATTTTTATGGAACTCATGTATGATTGTAGATATAGATGATCCGTCAGACGTAACCCAAGTTGTTAGCACAGTGATTGAAGATGACATCATTCAACTGTTTGCCGAGCAGTCAAATTTGTAACACAGGCAGAATGTGGACAGATGGAAAATTTTCCCCAAATCCCTGAAATGGACTCACATTACAAAGGCAAAAATGAAAAAAATTCATAGGCCTGATACTTTTGATGGGCCAAGTCATAAAAGCTATTGTGAAACACTACTGGTCTACAGATGCTACAATAGCTACACCAGTATTTTCACAAACAGTGGGCGGAAGTCGTTTTGAGGCAATATGGCAAGCTTGGCATTTCAGTGATAACAGCCAACTGAAAAGTTGTTCATCCAGACTCTTCAAAATTGAACTCCGCTGTGAATATCTTGTACAGAATTTCAGATCGATGTACAGTTCAGGACAAGAACTGTTGCTGCATGGAAGGATGATCCCATGAAGGGGACGTCTGAGATTTCGAACCTACAACCTGCCAAAATTACAAAGTATGGAATATTCGTTCGAATGCTCTGTGAAGCAAAAACAGGCTTCTTTTCTAATATGGAAATATGTACAGCACAGGGTAAGAAATTGATTGACACAGTACTGTGAGTACTCAAAAACAGTTTAGGTGTTCACCATCATGTATACCAGGATAATTTTTATAGTAGTTTGAATTTGGTGGGAAACCTATTGAAACACAAAGTCAAAGTATGGCACAGTGAAGCCTAACAGAGGAATTCCGAGAGATCTGGAGAAAGAGGCAAAAGTGTTGAAGAGAGGACAGTCATCTTTTCGAAGAAAGGGTGATATGTGGGTGCAAGTTTGGAGGGACAAGCGAATGATAAGTACCACACGCAGTTCATAAAATGTCCATACAGGAAAGAGAGAGAGAAAACCCACTGAAGAAATAAGTAAACCAAACTGTATAGTGCAATACAAGTTCATGAAAGGCATTGATTGTGCAGATCAACACCTGAGCTAATATTCAACTTGTTCAATATAGTTCAGCCCTCTACCTTATTTACCTGATCTAGTGCCAGTGAATGTTTGTATAGTCCCTAAAGCAAAAACCACCTTTAGAGAAAGAAGAATTCAGGGCATTGAGGATGTCAGGATTAATGTAACCACTGAATGAAATATGTTCCTCTGGAGGCCTTCAGTGACTTCTGCACAAATTCTTAGAAAGGCATGAGAAGTGCTGGCACTCAAGGGAGATTACTAAAGGAAAACAGAACAATTTTCTGTTTTTTCATGTGTTTCTGTTCTGACAGACTAAGTCCCAGAAATTTATTTTTTGACCTTGTATGTTCCAAGTTCAGAAACCATGTACTGTGACAAGCATTGTGAGGGTCAGAGATGTGTTCCAAGATCAGGGAGCACAAGTCCCCATGAGTTTGTCCAAAGTACCAGGGAAGCTTGGCAACTAAAAATAGCAGTTTGCCAAGAGGAAATATTACAGTGAGGGTTAAGTTTGGAATTTGAAGACAGTAATAAAATCAGGGTTTATATACAGGCCTGTTTGTTAGTGGAGTGTCATGTTCCATTTGTGTAAGTATGACACACGTTTTGTATTATGACATTACATGAGAAGATTTTGATGCAGAAGAGTCATAGCTAGAAAATAGCAGTATAGGGAGGAGATGCAGAAAGAGAAGTGAACAAGATGTGACTGCTGCAAGCGTACTTAATCGAAAGTTAAATGCATAAAAACGTATTTTATTACAAGATTTCACAGTATACTAAATTCACACCATGTACCTCACGTCGTTGTGTAAGTTGGTATTAAAGTTTCGTTGAATCTTTTTGATTAATTCTTCTAAACCTGTTTCAAGAATTCCCAAAATATGTAAAAATACACAGCATGTGTAGTTACTTTATTTAGAAACACTTCCCCATTTTTGTAGGTTATAGAGCATTAGATGTGAAGATAGTGGTGACTGATTAGTTAGAAAGGAGGTGTTCATGACTTGCTTCAAGGTACAGGCCCAGCATTTGCCTGGAGTGACAGCGATAGTCCACAGAAACATCAGTCTGGTAGCTTGAATATAGTCTGGAATCATTTGAATGTAAAAGAAGAGTGCGAACTACAGAATAGCAATATTCAATTATGTAAGCTTATTGCATCATCTGTGATGTACTGACAGACCCTAATTTGAGTAAGGGTTCAGATTCTGTAAACATTTATGTAAGGAAAATTATACATATGTCAGAAATTGGCATATGTCATACACTGTGAGGGTGCTCTGCAAGTATTAAATAGAAATTAATATTCTTATGTAGCTAACATAGTTTAATATGTAGTTGTAATTTTAATAAGATGACTGCGATACGTGCCTATGCATAGTCCACCATGTATGTAGTCTGCATACCTACTAACATAAATTTCTGCACATAATGAAATATTTTGGTTGTTTTTTAATGTACAGTCAGATCTGCATAATCCAGGGAGGATCTGTACTTGTGTGAATTAATTTTCCGTCATAAATTATCAGAAAACACACATAACATGCATATTGAGTTTTGTAGAATAGAATGTTGTGAATTTGTTGTAGAAAAGGAAAAAAACATTCTTCTCACAAAGAGGCCTACAAGAAAATTTTCAATTTTAAATGTGAATTTGATTTTTTAATTTAAGGTAAAACACTGCTGGCACGAGCATGTGCAGCACAAACAAAATCAACCTTCTTGAAACTTGCTGGTCCTCAGCTAGTGCAGATGTTTATTGGAGATGGTGCCAAGTTAGTGCGTGATGCTTTTGCACTGGCAAAGGAGAAAGCACCTGCCATCATATTCATTGATGAATTGGATGCCATAGGAACAAAGCGATTTGACTCTGAGAAGGCTGGTGACCGAGAGGTACAGCGTACCATGCTTGAACTGCTTAACCAGTTAGATGGTTTTAGTTCCACTGCAGATATTAAGGTATGTAGTTGTAACTGGGATTTGTGCAATATCTTAAGTTTGACCAGCTCTGGGTCCTGTCATTAGGGAGTAGAACAATCGCATACATATTTTTTGATGACGTACGCATTAGAAATTAATTAAAAGTGCGGTAATGGTGAGTTAATAGATGGAATATGTTATACAGTTTGAGGTGCCTGGTAAAGTAAATGCTAAACTGAGTAAGATGTGGATGTATGAGTTAGTTTTAAATCTGCAGAACGTTTCAGTGTAGAATCTGTGTCCATTCACCTTAAATGTAAGAGTGTGTGTATTCCTTACTAACTTACCAAGAAATAAGAAAGGTGGTGTGTCCTTACAAATACACAATTTTAGTACCCTGCAGTGCTGATACATTTGCCATCCATTCACAGATGCTTGACATCATGTTCTGTTTTCTTAACATATTAAGTGCCTGGTGAAAACAGATGTCGTACAGACCCTTTATCTCATGGCACAGTAATTACCAGTGACTGTCTACCATCATCTCCTTCACTGTATTGTCACACTACTGCCATGTGTTCACTTGGTTGGGTGCAAGCTTCAGAGGAGTGTGTCTGTGCTTGGGTACTGCATAACTCCCTAGCATTTGTGACAATTCAGCATTTTTCAGTAGTTGGAAAAGTAAGTACTAGTTCAAGAATGACGTATGGTGCACTACAGTAGACTGAGGCAAAAATGTCAAAAATCATGATGGCAATCAGTGTGTAAAATATTTTAAATTTTTTTGTGGGTGAGATTTTCCTTAAACTTAACCCTTAAATATTTTCTTATTCGCATTTCCATTTTCCTGCAAATGGTCGTTAAAGTAAAGTGTTCCACAACTTGTCCAGACTGTAGGGACATGTTCTACAGGTGATTTTGAACAAAAAATCTTTCATAAACCAATTTTGTATTTACCATGGTAAGTGAGCTGTGACATTAAGTTGCGTGCTAGTGTAGTGAGCTGGCATGACTGTAATCACACAACTTTCATTCACCTTACATGTTGCAGCCGGTTGTGGTTGTGTTTTGTTGTGCAGAAGTGATGCATCACCATATTCAGAAGAATGAAGACCTCAACACAGCAGCTGCTAAAGTGTATGAATGAAGTCACAGTTGATATAAGAAACAAAATTAAGCGCATTCAGTGGAATGATATCTGACAGCATGCATATGATGATATATTATTGTTGTGTTGCTGAACTGTCCCTGATATTTCATTAATACTAGTCATTAGTTTTACCATTAGGGACCATATCTGTTTCTCCTTCATTATTTGTGGTATGGCATTGGTTCCTCTAAATTGTAGGGTATTTGTTTTCACATCATCTGGTATTTTTACGTAATTGTTTTAATGTTGTGTAAATCCTAGTTTCTTTTTGTTCAGGTTATGCTGTCAGTCACTTCATATTTTTCCTAGTGTTGTTTGTAACTTTTTTCCCTGGCCTTTTTCGCACATGTCATTTTCTCTTTGCAGTCTCTTAGGTCTGGATTCAGTCTCAGTCTTCAAAATGTTGTGATGATGTTGAGATCCATTACAATTTACCTGCCGTAGAAACCCTGTCTACCTGGTAGATGTCCATGATGTCGATCATTGTGAAGTAGCACTGATATTACTGTGATTTTTATTCGATGGTTCTTTTATAGGTGATAGCTGCAACAAATCGAGTAGACATACTGGATCCAGCTCTTCTTCGTTCTGGCCGATTAGATCGTAAAATTGAATTTCCACATCCAAATGAAGAGGCACGAGCTCGAATAATGCAAATTCATTCACGCAAAATGAATGTTAGTCCTGATGTTAACTTTGAGGAACTTTCTCGATCTACAGATGATTTTAATGGTGCCCAGTGCAAGGCTGTTTGTGTTGAGGCTGTAAGTATAACTCATTCTGGTTTGTAAGAGTCTTGTGCAGGACTCGTAAAGCCTGCTTTCCTGTTGCAAGTACTTCTTGTTTGCAATTGTTGTTGTTGTTGTTGTTGTTGCTGCTGCTGCTGCTGCTGCTGCTGCTGCTGCTGCTGTTGTTTTTCAACCAGCACTTGTTATTTCATATGTAGGGGTGTGTATGATCTATCTCCATTCCAAACCCTTACATTCCTAGGGCCAGTGGTTCATTAATTATGTCATCAAACCAAAAATTAAAAAAAAAAATAGTGTATAGAAGAAAGTTGCATATTTTTCAAACCTATGTTACCCTTCACATATCCTATCTTGGTAGCCAAAATAGGGACGAGCATGAAGGAGGGTTAGAATGGAAATAGGTTGCTGTATGAGTCTGACAGGGAACGTTGTTCTGTTTCAGTCATTCGACCACTTGCTCATGCTGGCTTATTCTATTAAATTCAGGACTCTAAGTGAAGTGGCATTAGTGTCATTCCCACATCACACTTCATGCATTGACCATGCTGTTATTCTGACTGTAGGATAGTAAAACGTGTGACACTGAAGTGACCTCTAACAGCATATTGCCATACCAGATTTTGTGAAATTTGCTCAGGTGGTTTAGAAATTAAAAGGAATCTGTGCATGCATGGACAGACAAACATGCATGTGCTGATTTCATTAGTCTACTTTTTTTTTTAAGGACGCAAAGTAGTATAGAAATTCAAAAGTAGAACACTTATGAGGGTTATGGCCTCATTCAAGAAATGCCACAGACCTTCTCAGATCCTGAAGTCTTTGATCACATCAAAAACTTTATGGTGCAACAGGACCTCAAAATACATAATCTACATATTCGATTTTGCACAAATGAAGTACCGTGTGTTACTAGTGCAACAAGTCCTACATGTGTTGGTACAATTATTTATATGTTTCTTTTGCCATTTTGGGAAGCAGCTAAGTGCATTTTGGCCTCCTTTCCATCCTTAAGGGACTAGATGTAACATGAGATTGCCTAGAGAGAAAGGAAGAGCATTTCTGTGTGTAACAGAAAACCCCTTTGTCCATGTCTTGGACTCCAGGTTAAAGACAACGGAGCATACAGAGTGACTCACAGGCTGCTGCCCTCACTTATGCACTGCAAATTCAAGCAAATTGCCATCTGTAAGTAAGTCTATGTCAAGCCTGCCAGTTTTAGCATCACTGCTCACCCAATCTGTATTATGTTGGAACAGGTCAGGGAAAGCTTGCTTTACGAGGATAATTCAATGACAAAACCAACAAGTATAGATGAGAATAAGACAGACATGGAGCATCAGTTCAGGATTAACTATAGACCAGTACAGTTACGAATAGGTTGCTTCTGCTATTCACTTAATATGGCTTCTGTTGAATAACCACTTTATTTCTCATGCTGACTGTAGGTCATCTCAGCAAGGGGATTGTGTCCATTCACTACCTTATATTGATTATGCTACATCACTTCACCCTTTGGAAAGGGCACACCTAACCACTTCCTGTTGCTTTGATCCTAAGACAGGCCAATCCCAGGTAGTGAAGATGACCAGAAAATTTGGCTGTATAATTTGGTCATGCCAACAGTGAAGTGTGATAGGTTTTGATTAGTGACGTCTACTTTAAATAAATGACATTAATTTTACTGGAATTCTTATAAGTGAGCTGTAAGGTTTGGAATACTTCACTGTCTTTTTGCAAGTGACTACTTGAGATTTATACCCTATGTAAGCTCTATGTAAGCTCAAGAGATCTGTTAGATCTGACACGTGCAAGTGTCAAGAGACTGTCCGTTCAGTTTTTAAAACAAACTTTTGACAAGTAGGGGCTTCAAGATGCTGTAGAAAATTTCAAAAGTTTGGGACACTCGGAGTTTTGCTGCATAAGGAAGCAGATGCACAGGAGCTGCAGGTGAATTCTAAATTCCTGTAATAGCAAGTGCATTATGTGAAATACTGGCTTCATTAGTTCACGGTGCAGCAGTAAAGGAACCAAACAAAAGCTGAGCAGATATTTCATGTCCCAGTTGGAGCAGAGTTTTTTTAAGGCACCAAAAGGATGGTGACATCACTGTATAATGTAATAAAGTGTTGTGTGGATGTGCGGAGTCTACTTAAATTACAAGAAGTCCAGTGAGTGTCAGTTTCTTGCCTTGTCCAGCCACTTCCTGCTTTCCTGCACATATTCCGTGAGATCAGTGTTATGCAGTTGGCAACCATTAGTGGGGCATATTCACGCGAACCCATGCAATTAAAACCCTACTGGGGCACGCAACAGTCAGAAGCTGGGGAATCCTGACAGTGGAAATCAGGATGTTACACTCTGGCTGAGTCTATTCAGGTCACCTACTGACTTGAAACAAACATAACCTATGATGGCTATCATCAGTTGTACTACTGTAGGTTTATAGGAATCTCATTCAGGGTTCCAAACATAGCAGTCCAGTGCCTATTCAGAAAGTTATGCTGAATCATCCTCTCCTCTATAGTGCTAACAGACCAGCGTGTCACCAGCAGTGTCAGTTCATAAGTCCAACACAAGCCTCCAAACCCCTCGTGGCTTCCCATGTGTGATGTGTCAGCTGTATTTGTTCCTTTTTGCGTAAGTGACCACTAACTAACTGAGCTGATTTAAGTATTTCACAGGATGTTGGAATTATGTAGCTTCATGTCCGTTTGTCACCCACTTCTTCTGTTGAACCATTTAACCAATTTTCATGAAACTTTATACAAATGTTACATCATTGAAGACCACCCCAGTGTCATATTTTGTCATTTCCTACAGGCAATAAAAATAACACAGGAGATGTGTGAGCTTCTGAGGTGGGAGTGCCACCATTGTCACATAATTTGGTGTCCTGAAGTTAAGTATGGGAGTAGTGCTTACAAAAACATGAAACTTTTGATCAAATATTTGTTTTCACCTTTTTGTATGTAGTATAGCAGCATAGTAGCCATGCAAAAACTGTCCTTAAATTTTTGTCTGACGGCACTAACTGATGGATCATTGGAGCTAGACATATGAAATGTGTTGCAAAATACATAAATCATAAACATAAGTGCACGTTTTATATGAATATATTGGTTTTAGGTAAACAGTCATAAATATGGTCAAGGTGCAAAGCCTTGAGGGTTTTTAGAAAATTTAATGCAGGCAGAATCAGTGCCTCTGTAATAATTTTTCACAAAAGTGGAGAAAAATGACAATGGTAGTAGTACTTAGTATGTAGGAGTAGAAATAGATGCAAAAGGAAAGTGTTTCATGAGTTCAGCTTGGAAGTTGTTTTACACATCCAGCGAGAGGAGATCTTAATATATTTATTGTAACATCAACATGAAAATATTATTTAAACCTGAACCACTGCACATTCATTCATATGGTTGCAGCAGATGTTTGCTTGAGAAGCATTGGCTAGAGCAGTAATTCTGTGTTGGTATTGTCAGATTCACACAGAAAACTTTACACAGTAACATTTGCTAATATTTTGCTGTTTTATATTGCTGTGTTAGAAATGTAACTATAAAACTTGTGCTTTGCAGGGAATGATTGCATTGCGCAGGAGTGCTACAGCTGTAACACATGAAGATTTCATGGATGCAATACTTGAAGTTCAGGCAAAGAAGAAAGCTAATTTGAACTACTATGCTTAACTTCACAGCAAGACACTTTTATATGATTGGCATACAAAGCACCAGCCATGCACCAGTTGCCCTAATTTCTTATTACTGAGGGATTGTGGGTGTGATCGGTTATTTTGTTGCATTAAAGTCAGTACACATCTGAACATGAATACAGGTAACTTAAGAAGCTTTCTGAAACATGTGTATATTCATTTTTTTCTCTTGTATGTCATAGATCTTATCAAGTCAAATATAAATATAAAAAAATTAAATTTGTTGTTGGGTTCTGTCTCTTGTTAACTACTGCAGACCTAATGGAGAGTACACGTAACATGTGAAACAAACTGTGTACTTTTGCAAGTATATAGGATGGCCATTAGAATGTTACTGGTAATTTGTTTACACTTCTACAGTTCTTTCACATTCAAAAAATGTTTTCACATTAAGGACCCTCAGATCTGTGGTGTAGTACATGTTCTTTGCAACTGATCCTGTCAGATTAATATCCAAGCATTACTTTGTGCAAGAATGTGACATCAGAATAAATGGTCCTCCAAAATAGGGAGGGGGGAGGAAGAAATACAGTTTTAAAAAGTTAAAATAGTCACTTCTTAAATAAATTGCCACTTACTATGCATGTGTCATACTGGGGAAGAAGTGGGAATGCAGTAGGGTGGTCTGTTGGCTGTTTGTAGAATTCAAGAATGCCAGTGCTTCAGTTAGAACAGAAGTATTGTACAGTATTCTCATTTAGTTTGGTGTGCCAGGAAAATAGGCTAATTAACCCTTTGAACACAGACTTAACTGCCCAGTGAACTGTGCAAAAGACCTGGGATTTGAAAACTTAAATGGCAGCCCATTACTTTGCATGTTCTCATCTGCCAACTTTAGTGGATGTTAGGTTTTCTCAGCATCATCCTGCATGTCACCTGTAGTTGACTTTCATTCCAAAGGGTCAAAAAGTCCAGTGATCAAGGGTACTTCTTCCATCACATGTGCCCTACATAGTAGGATCTGTACTCTCCTCACCACCCAAGACAGAGACAGATCAGTCTTAAACACATTATGTTTTTAATAAACTGAGACTGGACAGTGTCTAAAATGGAAGCATGTTACATGAAACCAACAGTAAAATCTGTACAGGTGAACACGTGTCTGGTGGGTTCCTCTTCGTAATGGCTGAAACAAGACACTTTATCACTATTATTTTTCCACTCTGACCCAGAATATGTTAGGGGAAGGTCCAAAACCAGGACGAACTGAAAGTGGTTGGGGCGCATGATCTTGTAGTGTACTGTGTAGCTGTGTAAGCCCCAGGTTCATGGCCCAAGATGTGTGCTCAGATAATTCAAGATCTTGCCCAGCAAGTGGCCCTCTCTTGTTTTTCTTTTAAGGACAACAGCTTGACCCTGGATTAGTCATAAACAGGGACATCCAGGCCTTTCCGGCATGTAAGTGTTCCCCTTCACCTGTAGAAATTTAACTTTCATAAAAAAATGTTTTTGACATGATGGGTGAATCGTCAGAGAAAAATGAGAACAACAGCTAGGTGCTGTACATTTTTTGTGTGAGAACTGCCCATTTCACCCTTGCAGTGATGGCTTGCTTCAGTATCCATTGCTGGCAGACATTGTCATACTTGCCTACCGTCTGTTACTTGACCAATGAGAAGGTTTCTGTGCAAACAAAACTAGCTGTTTTGTGAAGAATTGGAACATGCAATGGTCCTGAATGACCAGTCAGAAACCAATTTTAAACAATTTGAGAAGACTGTCACATAGAAGCCACACTATATCTTGGTGTGTGACGTTTCACATATTTGCAACTTAAATGTCAGACTGTACAGAAGAAAATCTCCACGAGTCTGCAGTAGTTCTTAACCAAAAAAGTCTTTCCAATTGAGTATCATGATGTCCTGATTAGTTTGTTTAGGCCACAATAGCATTAGGACATGAGCGTTACCGTATGACAATGGAGTCATCTTTGGTTTGTGTGCTAGTGAAATCAGATACAAATTATGTGGCATAATAAAACATTGTGACAGACATATACACAAGAAAGCCCACAGTGAACATTGTCCTGACTTGGCACTACACATTACATTCCCGTATCCCTGAGTAAGCGCTCCTGCATCCACTGATTCTAGGCAGACCCTGGTTGAGCTATGATATTTACTGTTTATTTACCTGAAGTGGTAATGGTTCCTAACACTTAATAGCTCATACTTTCAGGTAGGATGTGTAAGCCCAATCAGATTTGGTGCCAAGCAAGAGGGGACAGAAATTTTGGAGAATTTTGATAAAATAAGAGTGTAAAGAATTCCTGAGGGGTTGGAAGATGGCCATTGAGTGCCCAGTGTAGAAAGTAACAAACCAAAGGTAAAGAATAGGGCAATTTTACTGTTGTTTGCATTGAGTAAAATTATTTCCATTATCCTGGCTGGTAGACGGAGAGACTGGCTAATAAAATAATTACATTCTGTCGCAATTTTAGTCTAGTTTTCTTAAGGATAAGAGATCTATTGATACAATTTTTGTGATTGAAAATATCTAAAGGAGAGGAGTAGATACTAGTGCTTGTGTACATGCGTGCGTGTGTGTGTGCACGCGCCTGTGTAACCCATCTGTACTTCACAAAACATTTAATTCAAGTGTTTCCAAATTCTTTTGTACAGTGTTGGTTGTGTAATTAACGTTAACTGAAATAGGAAGGGTGAATGAAAAGTAATGCCTCCAACTTTATAGCTTGCCAACAGATGGCAGCAGTGACGCACGACAAGTTGTGATATGTTTTATAGCATCTGTTCTTTCACCTCAGTTGGCAGCAAGGTGCTGTGTTAAACTGTTGTGTTGCTATTGTATGTGACATGGAAGCCTGCAATGTGCCGTAATTTAATTTTTGACTGCCGAAGGAGTCTCTCCAATTGAAATTCACTGCCGAATGCAGGTTGTTTGTGATGATGACTCTGTTGGCGTGAGCGCTGTGCATTGCTGGGCCGGAAAATGGAAGGCTGGCAAACAGGGAAGGGCCGAATTGTGTGATAAACAGTGAAGTGGATGACCTTTCAAAGCAACCAACAAGTTTCACAAGAAAAGGGTTGATGAACTGATTAAGAACAATTGACAGATTACTCAAAGGGATGTTGCTGTCAAGCTTGGCATTTCACAAGAATGTGTGGGTCACATCATTGATGTTCTTCAGTATCAGAAGTTTTGTGCAAGATGGGTTCCTCGCATGCTGACGGAAGAGATGAAGGCTTTGTGAGTTGAAATTTGCCGGCAACTTTTGTCACGCTGTGAGAAAGAAGGTGAGGAATTTCTTCACAACATTGTGACAGCTGACGAAACATGGGTGTATCATTATAAACCCAAAAGCAAGCATCAGTGCATGCAATATCATCACAAAGGTTAATGTGCGAAAAAAAATTCAAAACCCAGGCTTTGGCGGGGAAAATCATGGCTACAGTTTTTTGGGATGCAGGTGGTTTTTTATTCACATGGACTTCCTTGAACCTGGGACCACCTCAGAGTGCTGCATTGGAGTGCTCAAACATTTCAAATAACAATTAAGAAGAGTTTGGAAGCACAAGAATAACATTTTGCTGCAACATGACAATGCTTGGCCTCAAACTTCTGGAGCCATCATGGAGGCAATTGAGAAGTCTGATCTCGCCATTGTACCACGTCCACCATACAGTCCAGACTTGGTACCATGTGACTTCCACCAACTTCCACCCTTTTCCAAAAATTAGGGAAGACCTTCGTGGATATCTATATTACTCAAATGAAGAGGTGGAAAGGATTGTCAGGACCTGGATGAAGAAACAAAGCCTGGAGTTCTTTTGTGATGGCTTTCAGAAACTTCGCCATCATTGGAAGAAGTGCGTGGAGAATGGAGGTGACTATGTGGAGAACTAAATACAGGTAATAAAAGAGCTCATTTCAAGAATTATTTTCATGTTTAATTTATTAAAATATCCCTATTAGAAGAAGAGTAATCGAGATGGAGGCATTATTTTTCATTTAGCCCTTGTATTAAATAGTGATGATAACAGGTTGGAAGCCCGTTAATGCGATTGACAGTTGGATTTTTTTTATTTTTTCATAAATAAACCTTATAGGCTACGTCTGTGTTTGCTAGTGTGTGATTGATTTTCTTTATTTGGTCACAAAATAGCTGTTGATTACCCTTTATTTGCCCATCAATTTTTGATGTGTAAACACACTAGCAGGGGCTGGGATAGTGTAGTGGGTATAGCAACTCATGGGGGGGGGGTGGACACTTAGGGGTTTTAACCCAGGTGGGGAAAGAGATTTTTTTCTACTCAACACCATTCAGACTGGCCCTGGGACTGACCCAGCTTCCTGTGGAATGGATGTTGGGGCCCTTTCCCGGGGGTAAAGGAGCCACAGCGTTGGTGACCATCCACCCCATCATGTTACAGGGAAGCCTAAACACACAAGTACAGGGGTCCACAAATCCTGGACAACTATGTTTTATGTAGTGGTGCCCTGCCAAACATAAGAAGCATTTGAAATTTACCACCCATATGTGTCATTAGCAGCTGTTCGGTAAATACAACTTGTTAGTGCTTGCTCTTTCCACTCCATGCATATAACAGTATAACAGCAGCCAGTCTAACGAACTACATCATCAGTAGATGAAAGAGATAGGAGTGCAGATGTTGGATGAATCACACATAGGCCTACCATAGCAATGTTTTCAAGAATTATGTGTATGAAAATAAAAGGCTGACTGGAATCAAACGTGATGAACGTGTGCATGGGTGGCTGTTAAGAAGACTGAAAGATATCTGTATTAGTAATATATTTATTTTTCTTTGCAACCATGAAGTGGAAAAGTAAAAAACTTGAAACAATCACAACAAACAAATGTCTTCATTATTCCATTACAAAAGAGTGCATAAGGCCTAATGTTTCATTAGAAATAGTTGAAGTGACAGAAAAACACAAGAAAGTGAGAGTGGCAGGTCAGCGAGAAATTCAGATTATAAAGAGACAGAAGTTTGAAGAAGCATGGTGTAAGGAAATACAGTGGTTAAATTTTAACCATGCCACTCACTTAGCAGGATGCGAAAGTTGTGCACATTTTGTGAATTGATCAATTTTTATTCCAAATTTGTGAATTGGTTTAGTCCTGCAATCAAACTTGGAACTTCTAAAAAGCACAAAAAATTGGTTCAACACCAGAAATACATTGGAGGCAAAATGCCGTAAGTGTACCAGAATCAACAACTTTAGCAGCATGTATAAAGAAATGGCATTAACAAATGTTTAACTGTGTGTTTGTATTATAGTGTGTTACATTGCAAACAATAACAAATGTTCACTGACACTGAAGGTTTACTAGGCCTGGTGGATAAACAGGTGCTGAAGTCAAGAAAGGAATGTAACAATAGAAGAAAGTATGCTGAATTTGTGTTACATTTTGCTGACATTGTAAGGAAGACTGTAATTTGTGAGATGCAGACTCAGAAACGTGTTAGCATATTAGTGGATGCTTTGACTGACAAAGGTGGCACTGAGAACTTACTACTTTATGCCAGGCAGTGGTGTGGCTATATTCTTTTATGCCTGGCACAAGTAATCATGATGGCCACCTCTAACAGGAATTATGAACTTTAAAAAATCACAATTGTATATGGAATTTCATTTTATTTGGCTTAATAATTTAAAGTGTGTTGAGTGCAGAGAATCAATTTTTTTTCATTTAAAGTATTCATACTTTTACTCACTTTTCTGCCCCTTTGAATCTGCTACCCAGGGTGACTGCACTACTCGGCCCCCTTCCCACCACCTGTGCCCCCTAAAAACGAAAAGCTATAAGACTTTTTTATCAGTCATTCCTTACAGTATATCCACTGTAAGTGGATATTTTCAGACTGGAAAACTAGGCCCTTTGAGAATGGCCATCTTACAGTCACCATGTTGGAATGGGCACAAGTGGAATGCCCAGCATGACTGGAGTAGAAAATGGATTTTTACAGAAAGTTCACCACAGTGTAAGCCATTTGATAAATGTTTGCTGTATTGCCCATTGGCTGAGTTAAAGTGTCTTGGGTGCTGTTAATAATGCAGTGATGATACTGATACCATTCCGGGAGGGGGGGATATATATATATACTGTGTGTACACACACACTTATATGTACACGGATATCGGCTATCTCCAAGGAGAATGAACTAGGTAAAGAGTGTTTAAGAAATTCTTCAACAGCATATTCTTAAATTTCATTACCTCAGTAGTGTGAGATATGTTGCTAGCAAGGTTGATGCCTTACCCGCACTTGTTACGGGATGGGAAATGTGTAACTGTATGTACACCACAAAAGCACAGTTGCTTCAGACACTGGCAGTGTAATGCAGTTGCCAAGGGACTTCCGAAGAAGCTGAAAAATTTTGAATTTGTACATACACAATACATTTTTGTTTGGATTATGTTTATAGTTTGAAGAGCCTTTCTCTTTTATATCATAAACAAGATATCCTCATTTCTAGTGTGTGGCTTCATGTGCAAACAGCACTTTCTTCATTGAATGTGGTTCCTTACTACCAGCACATCTCTAACCGAAAATGTCAAATTGTGCCATTGAATTGACTTAAAATATATGTAACACCTTTCATTGAAAGTAAAAAGGAAGACCTGGTGGAGGTTGGAGTCAACTGCGTAACGTAAGGTTTTTGTCAAGGAAAATAGTGTTGAAGTATGCACTATAATATTTGATACTTTGTATGGCCAACAGGTATGATGTCCAGAATTTTGGAATCAAGGAAATCAAGTCTCTGGCATGGCATTGCATCTCCAAAAACAGATTTTGACACTGTTGAATATAACATTCTCAGTGAATGTTATGAGTTAGAAGTTCCTGGGAAGGACATTAAAGGAAGTGAGCTTTTGGATAAGTTCTAGCCAGTGAAGACAGAGTTCATGTGTTAACAAAATTTGCACTATTGCATCAGTGTTACCACTGATAACAGTGGTGTGTGAATGAGGATTTAGTATGCTTAACCTTTTAAAGCCTAGCGGTAACCTTACACATGACCAGGTTTAAATTTCAAAAATTCTAGGTGGTGCCCACGTTGCGTTCATGTGTTTTGTACGGATCTCAGAACAAACAGCAACTTTTGCCTTATAAAACATTAAGAGATTGGTTTTTATAACCGAAGTGGAGAGTGTTTTCAGCGCGGTACGCACTGACTCCATATATAAAACAGATACGCTTCGTCTTTAAAGGGTTAATCTGATTCAAAAAAATTTGGAACAGTAATGGAATCACAGATATTAAAATGATTTGATGTTGGTATGTTTGACTGGACCATCACTGGAAGAGTTTGCCCAGTCAGAATCTGTTGGTCAGTGGTATTTCAGTCCCAAGTCTTTAGTCATGGGCAGGTGTGCACCCAGAATTTTTCCTTGGAGGGGGCTGACCCTCAGGATGCATGTAATTTATGTTATAAAAATCATGCTATAAGTACAAAATAACATTAGCTGCAACTGCACATATATACATATGAATGTAAGTACATGTTCCATAACTCAATCACAGCATCCTATCTTCTCATTTTTTTTAATTTTATTGAGTTATTTTTCAAAATTCTCATGTACTAGTCATAAGCCAATTTGAGCAGCTGATTTCGGCTGAAATGTAAAACATTTGATATCATAATATCTGCAAAATCTGTGTTAAGTTTCAGTTTTGGGCGTTTGTGGGGGGCTGCAGCCTGGCAGCCCCCCCCCCCCCCGTTGTGCCATTTGACATGGGCATGGTCATGAAAGAAACAGCAGTAAGCAGATATTTGCTCAATTCACAAAGGCAACAATTCAAATATTATGTATTCCACTGTAGTCTGGAATATGTTAATGCAAATTGTATATTTTTTGAATGAACCTACCGTGATATTCATACTAACAGATGATCACTGACGCATGCCTGTATCGTCGCATCCAATTATAGTGCAAAGGAAAAGTTGGTTAGTTAAAAAAAGTATATCATTTTTTTTACAGGCACCGAGCAGAAGGCATTAGATAACACTCACATTAACAGGTGACTCCAGAATTGTGGGTCCTCAGTTTGTAACTTGCTTCATGTTGCCTTTCTGGCATCTAGGATTTGGAGGTGGCTTCCAGATGTGTCAACAATTGTGGATCCTTCCTCTAGTAGTATTAGGATGATTAAAACTTGGAGAATAATAAAAACGGGGCATGTAGGTGCATGAAGGAGAAGAATATACGAACACAATTTTAGTTGAAAGACTGAAGACATGGATGTAGGTGGTGCGATAATATTAAAGTGAATCTTAGAGAACTAAAGTGGGAGGGCGTGGACTGGATGTGTTAGGCTCAGAGTAGAGATCAGTATAGAGTCTTTCAAATAAAATAATGAATCTTCTTTAGGTTCTATAATTTGCATGTAGGTCCTTGATTAGCTGAGCAGCTGTCAGCTTCCAAATAAATACTGTGCTTTGTTGAATTGGTTAGCTGTTTGCATATTCTTCATCAATGTGTTTTTAATTAAGGAAATGTGAGAAAGTGATTACTGAAGATGAAGTGATAGGAGACCTTTTTGCACAAAAATGCATGAAACATTTTTATGTATGTATGTATGTATGTATGTATTTTATTTATTTACTTTGCCGCATAATGTCCTCCCTTGAACTTATCATAATGCATTATTCAGTTATCGTAACTGATTAGGCAAGAAATCTTTTCATAAGCACTGCTCACTAATGCCAGCAAGAGCCTTGCACTGATCAACACTACCCTTTCCGAACAGGTAGATTCCGTTCTGGGGAAAGTACTGTGATACGTGTGTGTTCAGACACTAGTCTACAAGGAGCAGGTAGAATGTATTTTTAGAATAGGTCAATGTAACTTCCATGCCCTTTTTAAAAATACAATATTATTCCTTATGTGTATTGTGACTATAATCATATATATTCACCAACAAATGCGCACAAGTTATATAAAACCAGATAGATGATTTATGATTTATATAAGTTGTATGCATTTGTTGGTCTGTATGGATGATTCCTTGCCGTTGTCCATAGGTTGGAAGAAGCAACCATAAAACTTCAAAGAATTGTTGGGAAGGATTTTGAGGTGTGATGTGCAATTTGTAGGGTACATTTGTTTTGGAATGATGAATGAAATATGGTTTCAGGTTGTGTGTTGTGAACAACTTTTCAAAACTAGACTACACACACGCCGCTTACTTTCAGAGCATGAGTCATTCTGTAACTAATTTTGTTCGGAGTCTCCCTGGCTTTTGGGTAAAGGTAAAGGTCACCCCATGACATGCCTATGCAGGCACAGAGGGGAGGTAGCGTTATATCTCTACCCATTCGCAACCGGGCTCTAAAAGAAAGTGGGTGGTCAGCACAATTTTCCGGCCGCTTTACCCTCGGGAAAGATCCGGTGCCAATTTTACAGGTGGCTAAGTGGGCTGAGACGCCGGCCTGGAAGTCACGGAAAATCTCCCCGCCCCGCGTATGGATTCGATCCCCGGACTCTCCAGCCCGTAACGAGTCGCTGTAGAAACTACGCTATTCCATCCGCTCCCGTAAACTGTAATTAAAATAAGTGATAACTCAGGTACGCTGAGTTGCCATCAGTGCGTTTGAGAAGCATGTGTACCAGTTTTGAGCACACCTTTTTACGGATGTTTGTGACGGGCACCTCAGAAGTTTCGTGCATGGTGGAACCAGTGTGTGATGGTTAGTGAATTCTGCTTAGGTAGGTCATAATTAATATACGTACGGGGTGAGCGAAATTCCTTGTGCGCCTGTGCAAGAATTGTGTTACTTTGTGCTAAAATTGGGAGAGTGCCATACGTGACCTCTTGTCACATGCACGTAGGAGTCACTTTCATCATTTATTGTAACCGTAAGTACTGTACATTCACTGTAACTTCCACTCTAACCTATCTCCTACTTCCGGCATCTGTATGGACATTTCGCTCATACTGTAGGAGACACGCAGTAAACTGGATGTGCGCGCGCACTCTGTGGCTAAGCTGTGGACTCAGAAAATGTAGACGATTTTTTTATTTATTTTGTAAGTACATTAATGTAAGTATTGCTGGGATTTGGAAGTAGAGCGCCATTCAAGAAGCTGAGGAATCTGACTTGAGCCTAAGGAGAGGACCATGACGGTTTCGAAGCTGAGTGAGGGGCTCGGACTCACTGAAACTGGTGTTTGAGGCCGTTGATTGGAAAGAGCAGCGAGCAGCAACAACTAAACAGTGGATTACAAGAATGCTTGCTTGCTATGAGGAGAGAGCTGAAGGATAAGGAGACTTTGTCTCGCCGGAGTTCAGTGCTTGATTCTTAAGTCACCTTCTGAGATACGTGCATCGCCACCTGTATTGTTGGGTTCCCGAAATGATTATCCAAATGAACCGCCAACAGTTGAGTATTGTACATCTTTGATCTTGGTCAAGTAGATTGTCTGAAAGCACCATTCTCATTGTAAAATCGCGTTTAGGAGAAAATATTTCTCGACTAAAGTCGCCGGTTTCGCAAACATTATGATGTAACTTCAAGGGGAAGACTGTATTAAGACCTCCAGTTAGCTGTTGGTAACTGCGTACCATTCCATGGACATCAGCGATTTGTCCTCAGTACTTCTTTTCTGCATTACATAATGCAGTATATCAACTAACTCCATGGATCAGAGTCCTTCTTGACAAGCTAACAGTTCCTCAGCTAGTCAAGAAATTCCCCGCACTTGTTGCAAGCCGAAGGCTCATTACCGCATTCACAAGAGCATACTACCTGTACCTGTCCTGTCCATCCTATTTCTTGAACACTCCTTTCATTATTATCCTACCACCTATGCCTAGGTTTCCCAAGTGTTCTCTTTCCCTCAGGTTTCCCCACCAAAGCCCTGTGTGCACCTGCCCTCTCCCCCCATACGTACTCACGCTCCGTCCAGCTCATTCTTCTTTATTTGACTGTCCAAATAGTATGTGGTAAGGAGCGTGAATCAGGAACCTCCCCGCTGTGCGATGTGTTCCAATCCCCTGTCACCTGGTCCCACTCGTCCCACTCATTTCCAAACATCTCCCCCAGCACCCTATTCTCAGACACCCTCAGCCTATGTTCCTCTCTTAATGTGACAAAGTTTCACGCCGGTATAAAACAACAGACAAAATTATAGTTTTGTGTGTTTTAATCTTTTTATTTTTAGATAGAAAACTGGAAGACAAAATATTCTGGATCGAATGGTAGCAGGCACTGCCTGAGTAATTCCTTCTTGAATACAACTTCGATTTGTTACGGTTGTTTACACATCATATGAACTTTGCCACACTTTCAAAATATTTATTACCTGTCTTTATGTTTTGAATGTAGTATACATCATGTGTAATATTACATCGCATGAAACTCTTTCATAGCTACGAATTTATTCCTTTAGTTGCAACGATTAATTTTGATATAGGGCTGACGCAATAGAGATCTAGGAGGCTGTCAAAAAAGTACTGTTAACGTGACATACTGCAGGCCGCCCTCTACTGTGTAACAAATTAGAACGTGTGAGATCAATAAATACGCGCCCGAAGGCCAGTAGCGTAAACGTAGTTGACACAACAGTAGCTTTCTTTCTTCCTTCTTAGTCTTGACCTCTGTCTACCTATCCACTCCAGGTGTAGAGGTCAGGGGTGCAACCAAGGGGGGAGGCTGCCCCGAAAATCGAAATTTAAAAATCACAGATTTTGTAGATATTATGATATCAAAAGTTTTACGTGATTTCCCCTGAGCCGAAATCAGCCATGAAATCGGCTGATGACTAGCACATTAGCATTTTGAAAAATAAATGAATGAAATTAGAAAAAACAAGAAGATAGGACACTGTGACTGAGTCACGGAACATGTAGGTCTATTCGTATGTATGTAAGTGCAGTTGCAGACAGTGTTATGTTGTACTTAACAACGTGATTTTTAGAACATAATTTTAAAGTCAAACATAAATTATATATAGCCTCAGGGTTAGCCCCCCTCCCTCCCTGCCCCCCCCCCAGGGAAAAATCGGGGTGGGGGGCCCGGTAGAGGTTATTGTTGCACTTTTTTACACTCAATGACACACACACACACACACACACACACACCACACTCGGTGGGAATCCTCTGGACGAGTGATCGGCCCGTCGCAGAGGCCTCTACCTGACAACACACAACGCTTACAAGAGACAGACATCCCTGCCCCCAGTGGGATTCGAACCCACAATCCCATTAGCGAGCGGCCGCAGACCCACGTCTTAGGGTGGGTACACACTTGTAACGTTACCGCGTAACGTAACCCCGTAACGTGACAATGTGGACGCGACTCGTGACACGTAACGTTACGGGCTTGTTCGGTGTGATGTCGGTATTTGCCCGTCGCAACAAAGGGATGTTACAATTATAGCTTGAGCAAGTGTCAACGTGCTCCGTGTCACGTACGCAGTACACCACAGTCTTATGGGTCAATTCTTTTTGTGCGGTTTTTGTGGCTGTGTGTTCAGAATGGAGTGGACTCAGGAAAGGGTGATAGCATTTATAGACGCCTATAAGAAGAAGCAAATAATATGGGACCCAAAGCATCCGTTGCACTATAATAAAATATCAAATGAATTAAATATTCAAATTCAGTAGGATACATTCTGTTGAAATTTTTATATAACCCACTGACCGACTGATAATTCAAGTCCGCTAATAAACTTGAAGCACTGTACACTTCCCTGCTTGCGTACAGTTGACTTTGCCACCACCGCCGCAGTTTTTTCTTTCTTTCTTTCTTTTTTTTTTCAGCATAGTGTATTGTTCTGAATGCGCATGCACCAACAGAAGAGAAAGGTGATGATTCAAAGGATAGCTTCTATGAGGAATTAGAAGGGGTTTTTTATCATTTTCCTAAGTACCATATGAAAATTCTGTTAGGAGATTTTAATGCAAAAGTGGGGAGAGAGGGTATTTTCAAACCGACTATTGGGAATGAGAGTTACATCAGGATAGCAACGATAATGATGTTAGAGTAGTAAACTTTGCCACATCAAAGAATCTAGTTGTTAAGAGCACTATGTTTCCGCACCGAAACATTCATAAATACACCTGGACCTCTCCTGATGGGAAGACTCACAATCAGATCGATCACATATTGATAGATAGGAGACGGCATTCCAGTATACTCGATGTGCGATCTTTCAGGGGAGCTGACTGTGATACTGATCACTATCTGGTGGTTGCGAAAGTTAGGGAAAGACTGGCAGTAAGTAAACAAGCAGCACAGAAGTTTGATGCCGAGAGATTTAATCTCAAGAAGCTAAATGAACTAGAGGCTAGGAAACAGTATCAGCTTAAGATCTCAAACAGGTTTGCAGCTCTGGAAAACTTAAATGCTAGTGAGGACATAAATAGGGCTTGGGAAAACATTAAAGAGAATATCAAAATCTCAGCTCAAGAGAGTCTAGGTCTACACGAACGGAAGCAGCATAAACCATGGTTTGATGCAGAATGTGCAGAATTTTTAGATAAAAGGAAGCAGGCTAAAATTCAGTGGTTACAGAATCCAAACCAAAATAATGGAGATAATCTGCACAACGTAAGACGTGAAGCTAGTAGACATTTCAGGAACAAAAAGAAGGAATATCTGAAAGCTAAAATTAATGAAATTGAAACAAACGGTAAGAAGAAGAATATAAGAGACTTGTATAGGGGTATCAATGAGTTTAAGAGGGGGTACCAACCTAGAATTAATGTAGTAAAGGATAAGAAGGGTGACCTGGTTGCAGACTCCCACAGTATTTTGGCTAGGTGGAGGAATCATTTCTCCCAGCTGTTGAATATACACGGGGTTAATGATGTTAGGCAGACTGAAGTACACATGGCAGAGCCACTAGTGCCTGAGCCCAGTGCCTTTGAGGTTGAGATGGCTATTAAAAAGCTAAAAAGACACAAATCACCAGGTATTGATCAGATTCCAGCAGAATTGATTAAAGCAGGGGGTAGGATTATTCGGTCTGAAATCCATAAACTTACTATTTCTATTTGGAATAAGGAGGAATTGCCTGAGGAATGGAAGGAGTCGCTCATTGTGCCTATTTATAAAAAGGGTGTTAAAAAAGATTGTAGTAACTATGGAAGCATATCACTTTTGTCGACTACATACAAAATTCTATCCAACATTCTTTTGTCAAGGTTAACTCCATATGCAGAGGAAATTATTGGGGATCATCAGTGTGGATTTCGACGTAACAGGTCAACTACTGATCATATATTCAGCATTCGTCAAATACTTGAGAAAAAATGGGAATACAATGAGGCAGTGCATCAGCTATTTATAGACTTCAAGAAAGCCTATGATTCAGTTAGGAGGGAGGTCTTGTATAATATTCTCATTGAGTTCGGTATCCCCATGAAACTAGTAAGGTTAATAAAAATGTGCCTAAGTGAAGCGTATAGCAGGGTTCGGGTAGGCAAACATTTGTCTGACACGTTTCCTATTAAGAATGGCTTGAAACAAGGAGATGCTCTGTCGCCATTGCTTTTCAACTTTGCTTTAGAATATGCCATTAGGAGGGTTCAGGCAAACCAGGAGGGCTTGAAATTGAATGGTACACATCAGCTTCTGGTTTATGCTGATGATGTTAATATATTGGGTGGAAGCATACATAGTATAAACAAAAATGCAGAAGATTTAATGATTGCTAGTAAGGAGATTGGTCTAGAAGTAAATGCTGAGAAAACTAAGTACATGGTCATGTCTCGAAATCAGAACGCAGGACACAATCACAACATAATTATAGATAATAAATCCTTTGAAAGGGTGGAAGAATTCAAATATTTGGGAGCAACCCTAACGAATCGAAACTCCATTCATGAAGAAATTAAGAGCAGATTGAAGTCGGGGAATGCTTGCTATCATTCGGTGCAGAATCTTTTGTCTTCCAGGTTACTATCCAAAAACACAAAGATTAGGGTATACAGAACTATAATTTTACCTGTTGTTCTGTATGGATGTGAAACTTGGCCTCTCACACTGAGGGAGGAACAAAGACTGAGGGTTTTCGAGAATAGGGTGCTGAGGAGGATATTTGGGTCTAAGAGGGACCAGGCGACAGGGGATTGGAGAAGACTACATAACGAGGAACTTAATGACCTGTACTCATCACCAAATATTATTCGGGTCATCAAATAGAGAAGACTGAGATGGGCGGCGCATGCGGCACGTATGGGGGAGGGGAGAGGTGCATACCGGATTTTGGTGGGGAGACCCGAGGGAAGGCGACCACTTGGGAGACCCAGGCGTAGATGGGAGGATAATATTAAGATGGATATTCGGGAAGTGGGATGTGGGGCATGAACTGGATTGAGCTGGCTCAGGATAGGGACAGGTGGCGGGCTCTTGTGAATGCGGTAATGAACCTTTGGGTTCCATAAAATGCGGGGAATTTCTTGACTAGCTGAGAAACTGTTAGCTTCTCAAGAAGGCCTCTGCTCCATGGAGTCAGTCAGTCAGCATAGTGTATATAAATGTACGAAGCTGCTGCTAGCTGCAAAACATCGCACTCACTCGGGCTTCCGTAACAAACTGGGAGCCCCATAGTGTTACGCTTGGTGGCTACTGTTACGGCGTATTGTTTAGCGAGTTTAGCTCGTAACTCCGTATCCTGTCGGGCACTTGCAATGTTAGGGCGTTACGATACGCGGTAACGTTACAAGTGTGTACGCACCCTTAGACCGCGCGGCCAGCGGGACACAGCAGTGACTACTGACGCCTAACTGTATGTTTGCTGTTTGGTTTATTTGATGACCATTCATAAACTGCGTGGGTTATGTAGATTCACATGAGAGATTGATTTTTGGGTGGAGAACTGAAATGACTTCAGGAGGAGGCGGTCTGCCTAAAGTTGTCACACGGTATGAGGAAAACATCGCAATAGTAGCCTGTTTGTTTTCTCCCCATACCTGTTAATTCCGCATAGCAACGGCATGACGAATTTCATTACAGTAAGGAAGTGAGGTTAAATCTGACCACCGGCCTCCTGCTGTGTGTGTGTGTGTGTGTGTACTCGGCTCAGCGTGCCCATTTTTAAATGCTGTCCACAACAAGTTACCACTGCGTCAAGGCTGTTCACAGCTACTACATCTAAGTACACTTACACCAGTTTTGTTTATCTGCGTGTATGTTGATGCAGACGCGAGTCCGTGAATGAGCAGAGCACTGAATGAAGCGCTCCGCCACTATAAGAATGACGTCAGGGTAGAGTAAACACATGTCTTTGAACATCTGAAGCAGCTGACCCTTGCATGCAAGAGTCTGTGCTGTTAGTATCCATTGACGTCTCATCGGAAATACAATCCACCTTCATATTTCGTGCGCGGTCAGCGAGCTAAATTTTTGTCTTTAAGATCAGAGCAAAGAATAACGGAAATTAAACGAAGAAAGACGCAGTACAAGCGGCAGAGCTGCTCGGATGCCGAATGTTGCATCACAGACAAAACGGGGATTGATTCGTAGGTTAAAGATAACTCTATCCGTGGAGGTAACGCCATGTAATATGATATTAATCGACATTTCAGAAGAATCTCTTGTCATTATCAGGGTTGGTTTGATTTCAGGCTTCCGCCGCGGTGTTGATGACATCTGCGCTCGTCTGGGATATTACGCGGCGTCGTGTGATAATCTTTTACCTATGTTTCGGGACACCGTATAGGTCCCATCTTCAAGGGTCAAGAAGGGTTGGTCTATTTGTTACGTATGTAGCATATAATAGTAGGGAAATTGTGAAGAATTGAAAAGGACGTGGAAGCAAACGGCCATTTATAGACTATTCAGCGGCGTTACACCAGCATTCTTTGAGTAACTGAGGAAAACCACATATTAATGAGTCCAACAGGATGCACTTAGCCTATAGGTAGTTTTGCTGTATTACCATTACATACTATGATAATCTTCTACATGTTTCGGCCCTTTCTGGGCCATCATCACGGAGATAACAGAGAACCAGTTTATTGTGTTCACTGACAAAAACTCAAAATCAACGGGACTGCAGTCACACAATCGGATTGAAGAAATTGAAATAGACGTTTGAAAGGAAAAAAAAAAATTTTATTGCAATTTTATATGTAAATAGTGCATACAATTTTGTTAATTTTAGTTCTCCAAGTTTTCACTAATACATACGCTATACATGTTTAACGTGCTCCTTGTTTGGTATTTGCACGAGATGCATTGCTTAATGACGACATACGAGTATATATAAATATTTCATGTATCTATGTATCTGTCTATCTATATATCAGCTTTCCAGTGGTCCACCCGTTACTGGTTTTCAGTGGCCACAGTTGTCGGTTTATGGCGTCGTCATATATTACATTCCTCTCTCCACTTCCTTTTCCCACTTTCCTTCGGGTCGTCTTCGTCGTCGTCTGCCACCCAGTGACCATGTCTTTATTTGCATAGGCTATCTGTTTTCCTCCATGTCTATTGCGTATCCACAAAATTTAAACATGTTTTTTTCCATGCTTTCCAAAATTGTTTGTGTTACTCTCATTTTTTCTCTGATTGCTTAATTTTGTAATTTTAATAGACTCGAGGTCCTTGCAGCTCTTCTCTAGAATTTCATTTCTGTACTTAACAGTTTTGCTTCGACTTGTAATCCAGTGCCCAGATTTCGCAGCCGTAACTTAAAATGCTGTCTATCACTCTACGAAATATTCGTCGTCTTCTATTTAGCAAAATATATTTACTCTAAAGTAGGCTATTTAGTGCTCTTTTTGTTTTCCTGGCTTGTCATTTCAGTTTAACATTTCTTCGTTTCATTCCCCAGAGCACGTGAAGATGGATCATAAGTACTTAAATGATCTACCGCCCTAACTTTCAATGTTATACAAATGTATTACACACCTCTAGTATCTGTTACCTCCCTGCTGATAGCCCAGAAAGGGCCAAAATATATAAGAGGTTATAACAGTATGTAATGGTAATATAGCAAAACTACCTCTAACTGCTCTTCGTTGGACTCATTAATATAGATGTAATGCGAGGAAAATACGGAAAATGTTCAGGAAAACCGGGTCAGGATAGATGACCTACAGAGCAAGAACCCATCCCGGTAATCCTGTGTACGACGAAGTAATGACTGAAATAATATTTTCAGTGCTGTATAAAATACTTGTAGTGCTACACTAACAACAATGTGAAACAAAATGGCGGGAAGATTTAAAGATCACTAGAACAGTTGAAGGGAACACCATGCATAACTATGGAGGATATTCAGTTTTATGAAGCTTACCGTCATATTTTAAGGTGTTTGAAATTTAATCTCAGTCATTACGGTACGTTTCGGAACCTAATCCAGCAAAAAGAAAGAGTCGCATTAAATAAATAAAATGGCCAAGTCTTGAAGCTGACATATTGTAAATCCTCTTAGCTGAGGTTCAACGGCTACAAGACAGAGTCGATGTAAATTCTAGAAGGAGACAATTTATACTGACAAGTATTAATTCTTACGACACTGGCTCTTGAAGCAGAAACGACAAGCCACAAAAACATTCAGTTCCTAGGTTGTGAGATGATGCTAGATTAACAGCTGAAATCATTTATCGTCGAAAGGGACAGGAGGGTGAGTGGCTGGGGACTTTCGCCATGAAATAGAAATACATAATTGGGAAGGACGCGGTCGTGGCCCACTTCAAAGAACCATCCCTGTATTCATTTGAATGTAATGACAAAAAATTTTTAAACCAAATAGTGACTTTTACGACATATTAAGCGGTAGGGAAATCATTAGCCTACTTCAAAATTTTAAAATTGCAACTACTTTGCACTTATTGCTCAGGCTGCACGTACGGTCGCTGTGCAAGTTTACTGTAACAATATGAGACGCTTCCGATGGCATCCCGGCCTCTCCGCTCTCTCCAGTGATTCACGTGAATTTTCCTTTGTTTTATAAGTTTAGATACCACAGAGACGTATTCTAATGACATGTCTTGCGCACCTTAACACATGTTGGGTTCATAATATTCCGAATTCTTAGACTTTTTCAAAAGTACTACGTTGTAGATACTATTGGACTTCTGTAAGTCTTTTGTCCAATGAAAATAAACACGAGATTTTAAAGAAATTAGCTATCGGGAAGGTTACATCGAGCTCTACTGAGGAGTACGTGCCTTCATGTGGTGTTATTTGGATAGTTTCGTGTACACTGGAACAGATAATATGACAAATATAGATAAAATAGAACGGCTGAGGGTCACGACAAGATGGCCCCTCCTCTCCTCGTGTTGCTATTTTTCACGCCTGCTTGCCCATCTGGTTTGTGTGATAACCTTTCAACTTCACTCTCACGCCTTCCGATTGCAAGAATTGCTGAAAATACGCGTAAAGTTGTGCATTCAGTCATCGTATTTTGATAACCGCCCGTATAATTGGAGCGCAACATGTTGTAAAATGAAATAAGATAAAAGGAAACAGTAAACGCAACCGCCGGTGACGTGTCATATCTTAGGATTGCGACAGAATAGGCGTGTCGAGTTTATGCAGTATAGTTTCTGTGCAGTTCATGCCCCAAAAATGTTTGTTTCTAACTCCTTTTCTGCGACCAACCATTCAGGAGAGTGCATGGCACCAATGCCGCAATTATGCATGAATCACTTTCTCGGAAACAATGCCTAGTGTCGTAGCTAGGTTTTTGCGCCCGGGGCGAGTAATAACAATGGCCGCCACTAAAACAATTTACGAACTTAAAAAAACCACAATTATTTATTGATATTCCCTGTACTTGGCTCTATAATTTAAAAAATGTTAAGCGCAGAAAGTAATTGTTTACATTTAAACCATTTATTTTGCCGTCCATTGTACTGCCCCTTGGTCTCTGCTGCCCGGGGCGGCCGCACCACTGTCCGCTCCGCCTACGCCCCTGCCAGTGCCATAAATTTGCGACGCAGCCAAGTCCTTGAGGGGCAAAGATTCGATCAGCTATTGAGAACTGAGACATTCGGGGATGTGTCTAGGGTTCCATGTGTCTAGGGTTCCATGTGTCTAGGGTATGGCCATGGGTTCCAGTAAATGCCAGGAGTTTTTGACCATCTGATCGACTGCGAAGATTACTGCCTTCTGGGATATGACGTCGTGTATTTTGACAGATGGGGACAAACTTCTCGCAGGTTCTCCGAGATACTGACAAATCTCTACCAATGTACACGGCGTCACATCCCAGGCAACAGTGATCTTCGCAGTCCACCAGACGGCCAAGATATTACTCGCCTTTACTGAAAACTTCCTTCAGTATCTCAATTCATTAAGAGCCATTTTAATATTTAACTTTACTTGCAATGACCAGAGCACAACGAAACGGGGCAAAATATAAGCAGGGTCTGTACAAATATGTTGGGACACTGAGTAATGAACCTGTAAGCAGAAATTCTTAATTTATAAAAAATTTATTCGCTACGCCTATATTTCAGTATGATAAACAGAATTGTAGGGGAATTGTGTGTAACCCCCCCTCCCCAGGTAATTCATCACGTAGCTGGAGTTCGGTTGCTTTTAATGACATAAACTGAACAGTAACAGTTGCGGGGACTATTAAGGAAAGTGGCATAATTTTTAATACCTTCTTTAAAACTCTTGTTCATCTGAAATTTGAGATTTTCTGAAACCTTACAAAATGGCCGTTTTACCCAGGCCCCTGGATAAAACTGACCCCTATATTTTCTGTTAAAGAAATGGAACATAATTAAGAGAATCTACTGAATAAATGCAACGATATAAATTTGACCGCTACCTGTGTTAGCGCACTGTCAGGTCTTTGCTCCGTACATATGGCACGTGCTATATTAATTACGTTCTAAATGAAAATCTGACAAAGACGATGTCCATATCTTACGGAAAGGCATCGCAAAAAGGTTTTAGTTACACAGAAATTTGTTCCTTCGTGGAAGCACATCCACCCTCCGTTTATGATCTCACTACACTAACGCACATGCCGTAGGAGAGCCAGTAAAAGATTAAGAGCAAATGGCTGTCGTACCCGGAGGGACCGCTTTACACACAACACCCCCACTTTATATACTATGTTTTAATTACCGTCTGTATGACGTTACCATACTTTAGGGTTATAATTTACATCTGGTGTTCCTTACTGCAATTACTTTAACTTTATGTATATCAGGCCCGCTCAACCTTTCATGTAGCAGGGTAAATTCGGCAAAATTTGTTCTGCATGCGGGCAAAATGAAATTCAGTACAGAGAATGACGAATTAATTATTATACTTTTAATTATGTGTATAATTGTCTCTGTGTATTTTTTATACAGCATGTGAAGTAAAAATATATTTACAATAACAGGAAAAGTCTATACAGAATTTACGAGGAATTCACTGCATAGGCTAGTGTGTCGCTATTTTTAGTACACTTTTACATTAATTGGCAATCTAATGTATATCTACATAAACAGCTCATAAGTATTCAAAATTGCTTCACCGTTCTATCTCTGCCTTACCACGAAAACGATTAAGAGATGTTTTCTCATTTCGAGGGTCTCCGCAGAAAACTTAAAGCTGTGTCGCAGGCGATATGTTGCCCGCGATCTAAGGGGCGCGCTATCCTGCCATATATTGTACCCACGTGGCGATTTTTTTGCTTATTTTGGTTTTGTGCACCTGACCATTAATTTATTTTGGGATGTATATACATATATATATGTATATGTGTTTATTCATTCATTTGTTATTGATCTGTAAAATAATTCGCGTGTTACTCGTCATGGAAATGTGGCCAAGAGATCGAAATACGGAGAGGGAGAATCTTGGTTAGGTGAGATCAGTTCAACAAGCAGTCGTCGGTGCTTAGGTGTTCATATAGTGCAAAAAAGGCCAAGAGAGTTGCCAGTATTGAGAGGTTAATGGACTGGATGGTTGGGATTCAATTACAGGCAGAAATGTTCGAAATGTTCCTGCCCGTCGCCATGACCAGAGCGGACTCTGGATGAACAAACCTGTCAGAAGAAGCAGTTCTGTTCTTTCGGACTGTGAAACTGACCAGTTCCATCGAGTGCCAGGACATACCTCCTCTCCGTGTCCATGGCTGTTAGACCGTGAATTTTTTACGTGTTCTTCGAACGAGGTATGTGACCATGTCCCAGAACTGAGAGATGTATTTGTCCGTCCGCATGTTTGATATCCGATATTATGAGATCTCATTGGGTCTGCATTTGTAGTTTAAATCGGTAAGAAGAAGATCACTTTTCTATTAATTTTTCCAAAAATTAATCCTCTTATAAAGAAAGTTGCCTGTAACATGAAATATACAAGACCTTCTTAAGATGTACATATTTTATTTTTGAAACTTTTTCTTTCTGTGTGGTGAGTATTTAAGGAAAATGAAACCTATTTTTTGACTCTTACGCAGTGTGAAAATAGATTTGTGGCATAGTGTTTGTATCGGAATGTCATTCCTGAACATCAGGGACACAGGCGTGTGAAAGGCATTCGGAAAATACTTGTAACGCTTGCACTTTCGTCGTCTGGTGTGTCTAACAGCAGTACAGCCATCTACGAAGTAGGCTGTATGGAGTTTCATTCGTTAATTCGTACTTTCACAATTCGTGGACCAATCCTGCTGCCGATTTCCCCTTCTTTGTTAGTTTCAGCTTCGTTTGAAATCGCAAGTTTCTTACCTTCCTCGAAATAACATCACGTCTGTCAGTCGGAGTGGTGAACAGTCCCCAGCGCGCCAGTTCTTTTTGCCTTCACTTTTAGCTCCGCCAGTAATGATTCTTTCAGCCAGCAGTTGTGATGAAGATCCAGTAATCAGTCGATATACCCTTAGAGCCATATTAGTTTTGGATACAGTACCTTATTTCCCTTCATGTCCCTTTTCACATTGGACGTTATTGTTGTACATACCTCCTCTATTTTCATTCTTTACAATTCAGTTTGAACTTCTGGTCACCGGTTAAACCCACGGCACTTCCTCCAACCAGCTACTTCCCCCTTCCAGCTGCGTAATGGAAAACTGTTTTAAATTACATATTCCTGTGTTTACACTATAAATTACGCGGTCACTTACAGTTATCATTACTGTACATCCGTTAATAATTTTTATTTGATATAAATTTAATCGCTAATCACTTGTCAGTAAGTGGACAACAGATTAAGTTATTTTATCTGTTCCCAGCCCCACGGCTTATTCAAGGTAGTAGTTTGGCGTCTCAGCAGGCAATATCATTCCCACGACTTTTATTTGCTGAAGTTTGGACTTCTTGTAAAATCTGAGTATAGAAGATAGGTCGAAGATGAACCGCAAATGTGCATTGTTCATGTGGCTTTTGCGTAAGTGGCGAACGTAAGTAGTTTTTGGTCTACTTTCCTTGTTTGCATAAAAGGTACGCTTATGTCCATTTCCGTCCTTCCGAAAGAGTTTACTTTTAGCAGACACATAAAGGATCATAATTTTATCTGACAAATATCGATGATCGCTTCCCACCGCTATTTGAATTCACCGTAAGTCGGGGTCCACAGTTTGTAGTTCTGCCGTCGTCCACAGTGAACCCACTTTCGACTATTACCTGTCGTCACCTTACCCTTCCTAACACAGGGGTGGACGCCAAGGTACCTAGCTACGGCAGGTGAAAAATATCGAGGTGCATGGCTTAACTCAAAATATGGAGGCAAGGATTGCTCCATCAGGACCTGAACGGCATGCGCTGCAGATAACAATGAGGTACAGCAAACTCTTCAGGAATTCGCACCACTAAGACATCTTCCTTCGTTCTTGTATCCCTGCACATACCACTCTGAAGTTGTGACTTATTCTGACCATGCAACTAAAATAAGAACAGTTGAACGATAATAAGGATATATTCTTGACACTATTTTTAACATTTATTTAATTAAGAAAGAAATTTAAATAAAAATGTACTGAAAAAACTCGTTGTCACTCACACGTATAGTTATTGTCACCAATCTGTGCAGGTATTGGCATTGAACAGAATGACACAATTAGGGAACCTTAATTTGGTGTGATTAAACAAAAGATATTTGAAATAAGTGGGTAATGAAAATGACAAACAATAGGGCCGTCCGCTATGACACTGCATGATCAGACCAGTTGTCATTTTAGTCAGTTATGGCTATTCGGAAGCATCCTGACCCATGCCAGAGGAAATACCTCCGTACTGAAAACATGCGGCAGACCTAGGAATTATATTCTTCTTCAGGTACGTGCATTTTATGATTATGTGGAACACATTTATTATGGAAAAGTTTGTTGCATAATGAGCACGCTAGATCTGTCAGTTTAACACTTTTAGTGCAATTGAAACACACTCCCCTTTTATTATGCATTTTTTCAAAGCTAGAACTACCTGCTGTGTCATTTTTTCAGTCCCTTTTTCTCTTCTCTTTTCTTTTTCTTTCCAGTTTAGCAAGCTCTTCTTTTTCTTCTTTTCTTTGCCTTGAAATGAAGCTTTCCATGCTCGGCATCTTATTAGAAGTGGCATCCTCTCTGTATGTCTTTTAAACTCTTTCTTTGGTATGTTTGGCCATTGCAGAACTTCTTGGAGCACAGAATGTTTATAGCGTTAAGCATATTTTCAGATCCCGTATCTGTGGCGGTGCTTGTGCAAGGATTATAATCCAGAGTACTGCGAATAATCTCTGCCCCATCAACATCAAATATTTGACTGTTTGTTTCTCTTTGCTCCTGATCTACATTTGTTGATTCTACGTTATTACATGAATTACTACTTGGAAGTTCTAACTCTTCTGATGATGTTTCTTCCCACATGTCAGGCCATGAGAGATAATTGTGTCTCAATTTTTCCTTCTCTTATCTTGAACTGTATTATAAGTTGACTTTCCACAATTTCTTCAAACATTTTGTATATTATGATCTTGCTAGGGTTTCTGTATGGGCATTTCTGATTAGTTTTTTTCCAAGACATTTGGAGAAGTCATTGTCTTTTTGATCCCACGGTACAAGCCACAAGCTCGCAAATCCTTTGTAGGTGAGCGCTGCAGAGTGTATTTCTTCAGAGCTCCATCCAGGACAGGGTGAACCACTCTTCATGTAATATTTTATCAGAATTTTGTCTATGCCGCTCTAGGACTGCTGTTTTCCAACCGATTTTCTGTGGTCTGAAAGTTGCAACATCCAGTGGCTGGAAGAGACTTGAGGCATTTGGGTAGACAGAGATAAGGAGTATGCTCAGATCAGAGCAGAGTTCATTCAGTTGATATGTTAGATGGGTGTGGTGTCCATTGATGAAAAGGATAACAGAGAACTTTACATTATGTTTTTCAAGTTGTGGAGCAGAAACATGTCCAGTGTATTCATCCAATAGTTCTGCTGTCATCCATCCAGAAGGTCTGCGTCCCACTCCCCAGTTATCAGGTACTGTTTTTGTGATTTCGGATGGTATTCTTTGGAATGGATGTATCATCATGAGCGGGAACATCAGTCCAGAAGCAGAGAAGGCGAACATGATTGTTATGGAAACTTCTGCACGGCCTCTGTCAACGTCATACTCAATTTTGTCCGCTTTGCATGCTGAAACTTTTCCAGTCTTTGGGAATAATTGGACACCTTATTCATCACCATTGAAAATTCTTGTTTGGTCCAAGATTTCTTCTTTTAAGACATCTTAAACCTGCTGAAATCTAGAATTGAGGAAGAAAAAATGGTATGTCGGAAATACCGGCTACCTAAAATATCCAAAAAACAAATAGCTCGTTTGCCATTTTGTGATATCTTCCTCACCCTGTGTAGCACTGGATGAGTTCGCATTTTCGCTGGTGAAAGGGGAAAATTCAGAATGACGACAAAGGAATGCTCGAAACCATCCATCTCCAGGCATCTTTTCTGTAAAAGGTGTTCGCCTTTGCTTTACAGTTCCGAACTCAACAGACAGCTGGACATCCATCTTTCTCTGAGGAGACATTTTTCGGGAATCTGTTTCACTGAAACTTGTTCTTCGTCTTCTCTACGGAATGGCAGAAGTCCCACATAATATTTTATCTTTAGACACTGTATTTTTCCGCTGCCCCCATTTTTGTCTATACCCCCTCCAATTTCTGTTAAAGCTGCCCCTAAATCTCCAGAGTAATAGCAACATTTTTAATTTTCTCTTTCTTCTTCTCAGTCCTCCCAGATTTAACCCCATTCATGTTGATGAATCTAAAAAAATATGAAGATATCATCAGGCACATTTTTGGCAGAACCAATAACTGTAAAAGTGAGAGCAGTTGGTACATCTTATAGTGCTCTGGTACCCCATGCCACCTACTGCCCAACATCATTCTAACCGCATGAGGATTAACCTGGTGCTTTGTTGACCAATAATGTAACTGCAGAGGAAAAAAACATACCTTGAAAACCTATGACAATATTATACAGTTAATGACATTCTGCCATTTTGTGACAACAACGATTAACACGTCCAAATTTACATAAGTTCATACAGAGCAAATCTTCATTATATAAATATATATGTAAATATAATTTATATATAAAATATATATAAATATATGTGTATGTTTCATGAAACTGCCATTCACCATACAAAATAAAATCAGAAATTAGAAACTGACATGCTTAAATCTTACCTTAAAAATTGCCTGTCTTTGCTGATGTTGTTAACAGAGTCTGGTATCATGCAGCCATGACAGTAAATAAGGCGCTTTTGACAGGTAATTCAGGTACCACGTGAAAGACGAAACGGACTTTGAATCTGAATATCATACAAAAATGACGCCATTATGGCTGAAATCCTTATTACAGCATAAAAGAATGAAAAGGTGCCTGTAACTCTACAAGTGCCAACCACTGTACACTTTACCCTAGGTTTCATCGAATGGTTGACTCTTAACGAGTCCACATAGAAACATAATTGACTTACTGAAGTTGCTGGAGTGCATAATTGATACTTCCTTACGACATTTTTACAGCAGTTCACTTTCTTGCTTAGGCGGCTATGAGTTGCTAATTTCTTGCCTGTACTCGGTTATTGAAAGAAGACTGCCTCCAGGTTTAGACGAGTAGCAAAGTCACGCCTTCCGTCATACATACATATTTAGCATCACAGAAGTGACATTTATGAAAAATGTCTCTTCGACTGCTGTAAACGGCCAGGCAGTGCAAGATGGTATTCTGTCGTGGATGATCACTCTTGCATAGAGGACATTGCATAATCGTAATTGGTTGGAAAATTTAAAATTTCCCTAAGGAAAAAAACGCTCTCAGCAAGAAATGCTCGGGAAGTCATATCTAGCTCCGGGTCAGAGGTTTAGTTGCCCAAACTACTCCAAATTTAGGATCCACTAAAACTGTCCAAATGCAATTTTTGGATCGCTATATGGCCTGGTTTCGCGGAATAACATCGTCGTCGTTGTCGTCGTCATAATCATCTCATCATCATCATCATCATCATCATCATCATGAACGTTGTACATTTAGGGCTGCAAGCAGTGCCGAAGAGACTAGGGGAAAGCCGGAACAAATTACTGGGGCCCGGGGCCCTACTTGCACACTTTTTTGTCTTTCTCGGCAGCATCACCATTTGTCGAGTGTACAAATCAAAACTGTCAGACCAAGCCCAAGTCAGTCCTTCCGTTTAAGTGAGTTAGTGTAAAGACTTTTAGACGGTCCGCCCTTGCTCGGCGTCCCGAAAAAGATTTTTCACCGGGACCCGAACCCGCTCTCAGCGGCCCTTTTTCTGTAAGTCCTGTAAGTCCTGTCCTATGCAAGTCATTCACTTTCATATGATCCTTTTCTATCTTCTTCTTCAGTGGCCTATATACCTTTTTCCATGGGGTTGGTTCTGTAGTGCTAGTTTTGGTAGACGGTTGTTTTCAATTCTGTTTACGTGTTGAAGCCATTTTTGTGCGTAGCTTCTAAACTCATAGCCCCTATACTATATTGTCCTGATTCAGTTCGTTCATGTCCAAATGTCTTTGTTTATCCTGTCTCGTGATGCCTAGAAGTGGTCTTAGGAAGCGCATTTGTGCTGCCTCTAGGCGTTTCTGTTCTTTTCTGTTCATTATCCATACCACACTTCCGTAAAGGAATGCGGGTGTCGAAATAATGTTATTAATTCGTAGTTTTGTGTCTGGTGACGTTTGCTCGCCGAAATGTCTTTTCATCATTGTTTAATTTATTGTACTTATGCATTTTTATCTCTATGGCTGATTTGTATTCTGAAATCATGTTTACTGCGTACGTAAATTCTGTCACATGTTCTATACTTCCGCCATCAAGTTCAATTTTTACCATTTTAAATTTTTACCACATATCGCCATTTTTTTATTTTACATGTGGAAATCTTCATAGAACTTTTTAGCAACGTAACGTAACGCTCATAAACCTGAACAGAAAGAAAGAAACTTCACAGATACAGCTTAAAAATGTTGCCTTATTCAAATTGCTTTAACTATGTTGAAATAAAATAAAAACACTTACAAAATGTACACCAAAATAATATTTTATGTTCTGAATACAATAAATGCAAATTGTCATCTGTCGTGTAATCGCCACTGACAGCCGAATGTTATAACATACTTAAACACTGTGTGTTGATGGGTTTATGGACTTTATCCATCGTCCGAAGAGTAAAATATTAAAGTACTAAAAAATTAAAAATTAAAATCACAACGTTTCGGAAGCTGGCTCTGTTTCCGTCCTCAGGTGAATGGAGGGGGAGAAGAGAAGAATGCCTACTCTGTTGGGCCCCTTAGACACAGCTAGCCTCCATCAGGTCCAGTGTTGGAGGCTAGCTGTGTCTAAGGGGCCCAACAGAATAGGTGTTCTTGTCTTCTCTCCTTCCGTTCACCTGAGGACGGAAGCAGAGCCAGCTTCTGAAACGTTGTGATTTTAATTTTTAATTTTTCATTACTTTAATATTTTACTCTTCGGACGATGGATAAATTCCATAAACCCATCACCACACGATATTATACACTACCGTCGAAACCTTTTAGAATATTTAAACACGTCAAACTGCGTGTCAGAACTCAGAATCCTACAATATCCTGGTTAGTCTTCTTGATTCTTTTCCGTTACCGCTCTAACTGTAGTTACTATTTAAGGAAAACCACGCAGACATACACACAAACTCACTAACGTTCAACATTTGGTTGCAGTATTTTGAGGGTATAAATGGAAGCTTCAAGCAGGAAATTAGCAAATCTTATGCGAGAAAGATAAACCCCAATATACCAATCCGAAATTCAACAGATAGGGGGCGGGGGGGGGGGGCGGGGCGTAGCAACCAAGGGGACATCGTAATATTTATTCGTTCTTGTTTCTATGAGGTTTTACCGCCCGTCGGAAACAAGAAATAAGCCTGCAAAGAGGGCTCAGTCCGCCATTAATACAAGTACATATATACTGCACTTGTAACACACCAGCCGTATGGATGATTTTAACTAAAAATTGTCTTTTATTTTGCCGACATATTCTGTGAGCATTTTTCTGCGGATTGTTATACGAGGGATGTTCAAATTCAAAGGAGAATTGACTTCTAAAAATGTATTCACAATACAATGGAAACGTTTTACACACTACTCTTCAGTGTAGTCCCCGTTGACTGGAATGCACTTGTGGCAACTTTCTGGGAGCTTCCTCGTAATTCCAGTTTAAGAGAAGGTTTTCGATGGCTCCTGTATCCACATTGCACACCTGCAATGACCTCACCATTATTCTGCCATCTCTTGCCTCCTAAATCCCATTAATTGGTCCAAACAAATGATAATCAGATGGAGCTAAGTCTGGCAGTACATCCTAATCAGATGGAGCTAAGTCTGGCAGTACATCCTAATCAGATGGAGCTAAGTCTGGCAGTACATCCCACTTCAATTTCGGTAGAGTTGCCATCGTTAAAGTGGCAGTGTGAGGATGATCGTAGTCTTGGAGGAAGCAAACTGAATCCTGCCTCTTTCTTCGCTTTGAGCGTATTGTCGGCTTCACTTTTTCATTCAAGAGAGTTCAATAATACTGTGCATTGATGATTTTTTGGCCAGTGAGGAAGTCCAGGTGAAGGACGCCCTTTGAATCCCAGAACACAGTAGCAATGATCATCTCCGCTGGAAAAATTGTTTTCACTTTTCTTTGAGGGTGGAGAATGGAAGGGTTTCCACTGTTTATTTGCTCTTTTTGATTCAGAAGTGAAGTAATGGACCCAAGTCTCATCAGACGTCACAACTGAGTCTAAAAATTGGGCTCCTTCTCTCTTGTAATGTTGCAAAAGTTGAGTAACGGCCACTAAACGTCTTTCCCTGTGCTCTGTTGTCAGAAGCCGTGGTACCCACCTTGCGCTCACTTTACTGACTGCCAACGCGTTGTGCAGAATTTATTCAACACCCCCCACACTAATCCCTACCTCCTGTGACAATTCAAGAAGAGTTATTCGACGATTAGCCCGAATAATTTCACCAATTTTCAAAACGTTGTCTGGATTGACAGAAGTTCTTGGTCGCCCAGTGTGAGGTTCATTTTCAACACAGGTTCGTCTTTCTCGAAATGATTTCGCCCAACTGAGCATCCTCAGCTGTGACAAACATTCATCCCCAAATTGTGCTTGAAGATTTCAGAAGGAATGACACCTTCCTTCGTGAGAAATTTGATAATTAAACACTGCGCGACACTGCTGGGTACTCTTGTTCTGCCATTTTCATTGCACCTGGTGGTTGAGGTGAAGAGGGGCCCGACTAGTACAGACTGCAAGTTTAAACAGGTCGTAACTTGTCAGCGCATGCACGTTCATACAACTTGATTTGTGCTCGAAAGAACTAAGTTCTCGTTTAAATTTGAACGACCTACGTAATAAGCGTAGTCGGAAATTATTTGCACTCGTAAATCAGTGCTTTTTATACATTGATTTGATTTTCTTTGTGTGAACACGTTTGAAATCACGAGAAAAAGAGCCCATAAATCAATCGGAATGTGCAGTTTGCGTTACCAGCTTCACAGAATAAGACGAACCACCTGCGAAGGGACAAAAAAAGCAGTTAAAATAAAGATATCAAGCATATATGGAATGGCCATTTTCTTGTATGCTGGATGGACTGTAAACTGTGTCACATGGTGTGATAATTCCCACTCATACCATAAATCACTTAACAGTGTCAAAGGATTTCTTCAGAGCCAAAAGGTAAGATTCATACAGCAGGAAACATTTGAAATTTTTTAATCTAAATGTCTTGAGATATCGTACCGTATCGATTTCTCTGCATGCAGAGAAGTGTGAAACGCCGCACTCCGTTGTTCAGGAGGAACTTGGTGATACTCTGTGCAAAACAGCATCAAATCAGTAATGTTTGACGACAAAACTCCTTACAGAATTAAAGCAGTCACTTGCTATGAGAATACTACGCAAAGGAGAACTGTAGAAATGGTAGCAAACGTGAATGCTCACAGACTGGGGGGGAATATAGGTGAAACAATTCGCTCTTCAATTGAATGAAAGTACGGACACTTCAAACGAAATTCAACTGGTGGAATTCGTACGAGTTTCAAAGTGGAAATTGTGCAACATATTTTGTACATTTTGTTCTGTAGGTCCCTAAACAGGAATGTAACTTGCCAAATAAGTTTTTTAAGTAATAAACGATATCATCCATTAGCAAGTCAAAGTCGTGTGAAGCTATGTGTACTAACAGCACAGCAATGAAATGGCTTTCAGGCTTGGTAACATGGCACAGAAAATAAAACAAACCCTACATTACATGAAACGCTCACTAAAGCAGTTAAAGTAGCTAATAAATTTTATAAAAAACTGAGATTAGTGTTCTTCCATTTGTAAAGAATACGACGTCACCATCATCGCACCTTGAATATGCTCTCTGGATTTCCCGGCTTGCATATCCTAACATACTCGTGTATTCTCACGGTTAAATGACCTGAACTCAGTCTCCAGCGTTACTGGACTAACATTATCAGCAGCAGCTAACGGACACACCTTTCGCAGGAAACTGTTTCTATGCTAAGGACGCGTCAAATCCGGAAATTTGGCAGGACTTCCTAGAGTGGTGCGTTTCGTTGACGAAAGATACTGGAACAAACAGCCTGTACGAACTCAATCCAACATTACTCAACACTTGGACGAATTATCAGGGCAATTCCTATCATACTGCCTTCTCCTCACAAGACTCATATCTCGGAAAGGAGGGGCTCTTTTCACTATTTAGAATGGGAGGGTTCTCTTGATAAAATTGCAGATGATTTTCGAGGAAAGGTCCCTTTCGGAAGTCATGTGTCAAGTCAGAAAGGACTACCTACTCCCGCGACTGAGGTGCAGTTACGGCTTTGCTACCATTTGGAACAACACATTTGTGCGAAACAAAAAGTTTTCTGCCATGCCATAATAAAGACACAGACACGGAATGTGTCTACAGCTGGACTTGACCCCGTTATAAATGTAAACACAGTTAGATGTCGTCCTCATAACTTGTTTATTGGTTCAAAAGTTAAAACTGGCTACATGTTTCAACCACTCAGGTGGTCATCACCAGGCCTTATTACAAATGTAATAGGAAGAACCTTTTGCCATGGAGATCTCACTTGGCATTACATGTCAGAGTAGCTCTTGTGCATACAACTTAATTGTTACAAATATATAAAATTCAAATTTGTAAAATGCAGAGTTGTAGATTACAAAGGTAAAAATATCAGTATTTTTAAAAAGGTCGTTAGATTAGTTAAGATCAGCGTACAATAACTGGAGGTTTGGAAGATGCCCTGGGTGTGCATGAATTGAAGCTGGGGTGGTAGTGGGATCGTTATGTTTTGAGTTTATCGGATGAGATGTAGTTCGTTTATGATGTATATCGCATTGGAGATCTGTGATATATGCTTGTTGTAAAATGCCAATGACGGTCAGATCGGCTGTAAAATGGGTACGTGTTATTTAGTTATGTAGTAAGTCGTGGTGTTCTTAGTTCAGTATTAAAGCTGTATTAGTAATATTTTACTTACTATGTGCATGGAGTGATGGTAAACTTCGGGTGTACATATTTTTTTATGAATTTCTTAACAGTTGTACTTCCGATGTTGATTATCGGTATACTCACAACGGTATGCATTTTGTAAAGATTCATCATCTGTGTTCATTGCCACCGACAATCGACAAGTTTATGTCACCAATAGAAGCTCCGGTCTCGCACTGAGGCTAATGAAATACGAAAACTTTAGCTCCTTTCCGGTTTCATATATTTTGGTAGTACCTACTTTAAAATGTTGCCCAGCATAACTGTATAAAAAGTGAAATTATAAAAGGTAAATATTAATATTTTCAGCATCGTACGCGTGCTTGTTTTGTTTGATGATAGTGGGACGCGAGCAAAGATCGAAAAGCGCTGCTTTAAATGCACAGAATTACTTCCGGCGTGAGCACTGTCTTGCTTGGGGGGGGGGGGGGGGAGACACAGGTTCTCTCGCAGTCGGACAAGTTTTAAAGTGGTGTTAGCATGCGTTACATACCGGTATCAATTTATGGTCTCGGGGAACGAGGGGCACAGTCAACCTCATAGTGTACCACACACGAATCTTAGCGTCCTGTACTGTTGCCCGTGGATTAACAAGTACCTTTTATTCTGATAGTTCACTTATCCACCGAGATGAACCCAAGCTGCAACGCTAAAGACAAAGGGTGTGGGGTTTCTTTCTCCACCATACTCCCAGTGACGGTACATCACGGGCACATTCACATCTTGCAGGAACTGCACTTAGCGTACTTATCCTACAGAACACGCGATGTTGTTTGCACACAGAACTACATAGCCTGCACAAGCTTTATACGTATATACTGTATGTATATATACTTTATATGTATTTGACCTACAGTTTGAGAAGAAGCGTCTGCCTGCTGGAACTGACATTCTGTATGGAAAAGGATTACACATGTAACTTGTGAGATAACGTTTTTATCAAACCCTTGTCTGTAATACACAAATTTGGAATTGTTAAATGTAAAAAAGGACAGCTCCAGAATTTAAATTCATGGCCCTTTCCAAAATGTTAACACCTCTTATTTCCAACTCAGTTATGATTTCTCGCTTACCTTCAGGCTAAAATTCCATGTCCCTTCAAGAAGTGACACATAAGGCTGCTTTTCCACGAGAGGCTAGAGATGCATTGGTTCAAATGGACGTACTTCCACGAGCGTACGCTGCAGCGCTGCTGTAAAGGTCATGCGCTGCTAACGCTGCCAGCCGCGGGAACCAGTTTCCCTGCGGCTGGCGGTGCTGGCTTATGCCGCGCTACTAGGTGAGAAGCATTGTGAACAGTTGCGCCGCTTCCAAGAGCGGCTTTATCACGCGCTGCTATGAGTGGGAAGTTGCTGTGTTGTGTATAGTTGACTTTTTAAAAATGTCGAAACAATCACCTCTGGAATCATTCGACACTGAATTATTCATTAATGAAATACAGCCGAAAAAGGAAACAGAACACACTACTTCTGGAGCCAAAACTGTATGAGGCATTAACAAAAAGCGTTAAAACCGGCAGCGCAGGCGATGGATGACGCAGACCGACTTTTCTGCTGTCAGTAGTATCAGAATTAAGGAACGTGCCCTCACAATAAGAAGTCAATACAAAAACTGAAATTCTCAACGTTCAAACACAATACTCCACCGCACATAGCCGCTATTCAGCCCCACTTTCCATTCCATGAAAATATTATGTATAACCAACAGGATCCAAGCTTTCCTTCCTGTTCTTCAACTTTGTATTCCAGCCAAACGCCAATTCCTCCACGCCTTTCCATACCATCACCAGCAGCACCTATGGGCACTGTTTCCGACAGTTTTCGACTTGTTCCCAGAATCATAAGAATACTGTCAAGTAATTCTGAGTGCATTTTGTCATAATTTTGTAACAATCATGCACTAATACTTCATACGCCATGTGAATGTCTGTTGTACTTTTGTTTCTTCGATCCTTGGCATTCAGTATATATCTTTTTCTTCTTATATTTTGTTTCGACTTTTCAGTCCCAACTGAAGCATTGAAATTACCTAAAACTAAATTGCTACTTAAACGTATGTCAGATATAAATCCTTATGGGAACAATTACGAGAAGACTTGTTACCTCAACAGAATAGCAAGTCCCACTGCTGGAGGTACACATCATCGCATATTTGTTGCCAGTCCACAAATCTCTTCCTCAAGGAGATTTGTCACTTCGTCAAAACGCTTGAACATTTCATTTTCCTCTTTCCTGAGTTCGTAAAATAGAGCATAAAATTGACCCGTTTCTAGTCTTGTACAAAGCAGAGTATGAACCCAGTACTGGTTACCACGTTTCTTTTTCTGAATTTTCTTGTGCAACAACGCGAGCATAAGTCCATTAGATCTACTGGTGGGTGGAAGGCCAGCAGCGAACGGCACTGCCGGTCGTGGAAAAACTGCCCGTCGAACAGGAGCCTAGATGATATGGATATATTACGCATCCGGTTTACCTTCAGTACTGGACAGTGACCAGAGTCCTTTCATTTGCGCACTTTGTCGCATAAAAACGTTCTGTGGAAGGACAGATTGTGAAAAGCAGGCTCTGACGATCAAAGTCTTCTGGGATGTTACACTGTGTCGTTTCGTGAGCAGTTCCCGACGTTTCCCGATGTAGCGCTTTTACGTTAGCGGCCAAGCAGCGCAGCCGTGCCCAACCAACAACAAACAAAACGCTGGTCCGCGTCCCTTGTTCTATTCGGCCACTCCTGGGCTGCGTGCCGGACACCTTGTTACTACAAGGAAGAGTTTCCCCTCTTGGCCGAAAACCTTGACGTGGTCATACTACAGAATTCTGCTGCAAATGGCAGTATGTCCCTTTCAGGGGGGGATCACATTGGCAGAGCATCTCCGCGATCGGAAGAGTATGGGTTGTGTCCCGGTTTAAACACTCTTGGCATTCTCCCTACAACTAAAGAAAATCACGCAAAACCTCTGTCCGATTTGCCGAAAAGTGCTGGGTACAGTTCGTTCTGTCGGCCTTTTCTACAGGCAGTCTGGACTGACCTGCTACGGTTTAGGCGAATTTGCTCAGCCCTCGGTTGGCGCAAGTGCCTTCGAATTTGTCGAACTAGCGGCGTTCACCGCACTAGCTAATTTTGAGTCGAAACTCTTCGCCAATGGTATGTGGTCGGCGAAAAAAAAAATTCCCAGATCCCTGCAAATTTGCTTGTTACGTTACAAGGTGCAGTAGTACCAATGCCGACACTTGGAGTGCATCAACTGTAGCCTCCTGACCGATACGGACAGCGGACCTTGAGACTGGGCATGCATGGTCATCACATGACGAATGAACTGCTGGTAAAGAACACCGTTTATGATGGACAGACCAATTCTTTATATAGGAGGGCCTAGCATGCCCACTCTCTGAGCTGCCTTCCTTCCGACATGATCAACCACATATCGATGGTTGCCTCCATGATAGAGCTGTATCGCCTCACTGGATAGGTTTCCCACATAGCTCTACTGGCCGGGGCTATTTGACAGATAACTCAGGAGTTGTTAGCACAGACTCAGTTGTTTTAATTACGTCAGCAACTGAACAAACTGTTCATAACACACTCTGCAGTGTTATTTCAACTTGAACAGAGGCCTGGCACAAACGAAGAACCAGCCCTAGAAATTTTGACTGATGCTGCTATCAATGGAAATGTTACAAATCTCAAAAACCTCAAAATATAAAGGGCTGCTTGACCCTGAAGATGAAGGCAATACAATCGTCTGAAATTATCAGGGTCCACTTATTCACCGACACAGCGTTACATCCAAAAAACCACTGTCAGAGCCTCATATCTCGCAAAACAGGCTTTTGTTATGTCATGTTATATTTGTATTTGGTTAATCAACCATATCATTTCCTACACAACACAATATTCTTTTACATAAATAAAATGTACATCTATTTTTACAAGAAAATCACTCCACTCACACTTAACAGAAATCATCATTACACCAGTAACAGAATACACACAATAAATCTGGGGACAGCTTGTCCTTATACTGAATGACAATTCAGGATCCTGCACCTATAAACATAAACAGCAGCTTCACATATTGCACAATCCAATTCATTATTAATAATCATCAGTAAGAAGCAGGCAGCCAGTAAAAAGAAGCATACATATAATAAAATTCTCAAGTCTTAACGGGGATGCAGCAATTTCAGAAAGTGTTTTGTGGGGTAGGGATAAAATTGTGGGACATTATCCTTTACACAGTCACTCTTTTCCTACAAAACTGATACTCCGGTCTCACATTTTTTTCTTATGGAGAACCAGAACTAAAACTTCACAGAAATTCAACCCATTAAGCATACTCGTACATACAGTACGTTAGCATTTTTTTATCTTGAAAATGAAATGATGTCTCACTAAACTACAGAAATATAAAAGCACATGGACTTTGCCCTTGTGATACATAATTAGTTGTTAATGATTACAGATTCATATAAAACCAATGCATTATTAATCTCTATCCTGAGTTTTTAGGGCAAGGAAAAAAGAACGTCGCACAGCTTAGTCTCACAGCTCAAGACCACAATCTTTTTATGTTTTAAGAAAATGAACATGGTCTAATGACAACAGCACCAAATGCATACTTTAAAATTGTCTGCTCTCTCCCTTGTGTACCATAAAGAGATACGTGGGGCATATTTGACGTAATGGCAATGAAGGCTGAAGGTAGTCAATCATGGGCTACTGCAGGTTAGGTACTTTATTGAAATACAAAGCCCTTAAATCACAACAATAACCTCAGCAGTAGCATGGTGTAAATATTGGCGACTGAATGTAAGCTGGAACACTTCTGTCAAAAATAGAACCAGCATATAGGAGCCATTTCTGTAAGTCCAAAACTTCTACTTCTACAAAGTGTAAATTTCAAAAATGTAAATTTTTGGAAATCATAAGCTTCACAGTGTAAAGCATCCACAATTTTAATAGGTACTCAGCTCATTTCACATAAATTAAAAAATAACTACCAAATAATGAAGCAAACATTGCGCTTTGCCTACAGCACACATGGATAATATACTCAAAACAGTCGTGCGTGACTTGCACACCATGTACAGTGATCCCAACGTGAATTATGTTGCAAAATGTGGGTGGCCACCGCTGGATTTTCAGCATTTGTGACTCCACACACCCCCCCACTAGAAGTGAAGTTATAATTACCTCTAAGAATCCTGAAACCTTGACACCCACCCCAATAAACAGGGGTCTTTCTTAAAATCCCCCCCCCCCTCCTCTTCCAACCACACAAATCAACATTCAGACTGCTTCAACTGAGGGAAGGTGGTGCAGCCATCACCTCTGTTCCAGTTTTCCATGAGTCAGAAACCATGCAGCTTAGTTCAGTGCACTGGAGTTACTACCAGACTGTCTACTCACCACACTTAAAAGGTGTTGGAAAAGGTTTCCTTTGACTCTAATAAACATGCTGTTCATTGCATTTCTGCTGGTCAAATTGATAAAGCTACATTCTGAATGCTTTACTTTAGTTTGCATTCAGTGTGAAGGATATTACCATACTCAGTGCCCATTAACATACAGCACTGCAAAGCCACACAAGTCAGAATCTGAAGAACCAGAAGGCCATAAGCCCCTCATTATTTTCACTAAAAACATACTGTAAACAGTGAAAAGAACTGTCTTCAGTGTGAGCTATTGCACTGCCTTGCTGCAAAAAGGCACAGGTTCTCTCACAATTGGACAAGTGTTCAAAGTTGTCTTGAATTTTTGGTGTCAAGAGAAAAAAATGAGCCCAATAATTCACATGCCACTCTTAAGACCATGTAATGGCCCTTTGTGGATTAGCATGTGATTTTCTGCAGAACACTACCTGTTACTCTAAAGTTCACATACCCACCAGGATCAAACCAAGCTTTACCAGTTAAACAGAATATGTGTGGGTTCTACTTTTTACCATGCACATCGATGGAGGTACCAATTCACAAAAATCTATCTTGATTCACAATGTATCAGAGTCTGCGAACTACTGTTGTCTGACATGAATGCAAGTGCAGCCATTTTGTTGCATCTCATACTGATGACACAGACACGTCTGTTTGCTGTGCAAGATTGATCAACAATTTTCTTGAAAATGTTTCCAATTTATCCCCAATCTCATCCAATTTTTCGTCAGACAGCATGTCTTCTGCAGGTTCTCTTACTTTCTAGAATGGAATGCGTTGCTAGTAATCTTTCCACATAATTGTAGCTTGTTTTACAGTCTGCTGCAGGCCCAGCAGGAAATTTTTATCAGAATTTATAACACTTCTTGTTGGAAATGTTTACATGGTCACATAACATACAAAATCAAGTGATATTCCAATACAATCCAAATAACTGTGACTCACGGAGTCCTCACAACACCTCTCATAAGCACTGTGGGAATGAGCTGGTGAGTGGTCTTAGTGTATAACATAAGCCATGCAAATGGAAGCGACTAGTGACTGTGGCCACTTAAAACAATGATAACTACAATGCACTTATCTTCCACAGATTAACCAATGAAGCCAATGAAACACTGGCTGCCTGCCTTACTGCTTCTCATGCCCAGCCCACTCATAACAATCTTGATCACACATTTACAGCACATCCCATCTAAAAAAATAAAGACAAAACAGATGACTGACTTTGAAATGTACATTATTATGGCCACCATCTTGCAAGTTACAATGGCTTTTAATGTACGACACTGCTTGTGGGATGAAATAGCTTTAGGCTTACATTGTTCCCGTATTTTCACACGTCCAGCTTCTTAGCAACTACCAGTGGGGGTTAGGACTGTACAAAAATATCTTATAAGCCAGCACATACTAGAATACCTTTCATTACTCATAATGTACAAAATGGAAGTAAGACAGGTCTATATACGAAAATGAAGCAAGCTATGTACCTTTAATGTAATGAGGTGTTTCTGTGTTACATATAACACACATCCATCCTTTCAAGAACACAAGCACAAACACTCCAAACTTTGATCAAAAGTTAACTACTGATCACAATGTCCACATGCTTAATACTCAATCTCTCCAATTTTTAAAAATCATCTCGCAGCAAGCAATGGAATATGAACCTTCAGTCTCCTGGTATACACTACTATAAATTGGCTTTGTAACAATCAATCATGCATATATACTGTATATATCTATTCAAATAATACAATGCAATACTTCTTTCATATATCATTATTTACAGCATGTACATACCAAGCAAATTAATGGGCTGTAAATTATTTTACTCAGTGCTTAATTTGTGACAGGTTCTGTCCAACACTGAAGACTTTCACATACGCTGAGCTACGGACAGCTTTATTATGAACCTGCAGTCTGGCAAAACACTTGGATGCTTCCGTTGCGTAGTCTGGGTTACCCACAATCTGAATTCACTTCACAAATGCACTGTCTAGAAAATCTGATGTAAGATTCTGGAGAATCTAAAAACCATGCATGAATATGAATATGTATAAGAGGAACTCTTACACTTCCATGCCGGACAGTGTCTTGAAGTAGAACATGAATTCACACCACACAGGTCTCCCACGTGAAATAATTTTCACCAATCCGCAATGAACTCTTGAGACAGAACCTCTATTTGTTTCATTTCACATATCAAGCACTAGTTTCACAAATTATAAATAGACATTCATATAAATGGCAGGCAAATGAGCTGGAAGTATATCCTGAAAACTGAATGAATGAATGAATGAATGAATGAATGAAAATATGTAGTTTAAATATGTGCAGAATGAGATGTGTTAATCTTTAGAAAGGTCACTGCAAGAATTGTTCTGATATCTAGTTGTGCACTTTGTTCTTGTTTTGAGATCACAGTTGTCGCAGCAACAAACCATACATTCCTCAGTAGGTTTGGAAATGCTTGTAGCAGCCATGTTTCTACATAGCAGTGATACTTGTCTCGTGATGGGTCCCTAGAGCACACTCGGGTCACACCCATGGTCATACCATAACTGAGCACTTTGAGCTCATATAACAGGAGTGACCACTTTACATGCAAACATAAACCAATGACATGTTCTGAGGTTTTCACAGCCATGATGATTAAAAGCATCTTCTGGGATGTTATGCTGTGTCAACTGTCAACTCCCCAAACACATTCTTCTTGGACTGCTTGACCCCTATGATGAAGGCATGGCACCACCTTGAAACATCTGTAACTATTTACCAGTCATCACTGCATAACATCCCAGGAGACTTGAACCTCAAAGCCTGTGAAAACTGCGCACTTTAATTGAAACAAAGGCAGCTGATAATGTGCCTTTCAAATTTTGAACCTCCTCTGTTCTTTCTTTATTGCCTGAACCCTTCAACTTGCTTTATCTCACCTCCATCATTGACGATATACCGCTATTACATGTTGCAGAATCATTGCTTCAGACTCTGCAACCCCTGGTGCAGGAAGTGCCATTACAGAACACCAAATGCCAGTTGCACTGCTGCTACAAGCACAACCAACACACTTGAACAGCCCGAGAGCGATGCACGGGAATAATACGGTTCCTGTTCTTGATGTGACGTGGTCTTATTCTTGAGCGACAGAGGATCAAGTCTGAGGACATCAGCTTGTGCTGAATGAGCCGCTGCAGTGAAATCATTCGCAAAGGCGCCATCCCCTGTCGTCATGACGTCAAACACACACCAGTCAAGATAATGATCGGTCAGGTTGTTGGTGACTTCGTTGCTATCCGATCTACGACAACGTTCCAGGGCTTTATCCCAAGGCAGTTTGTGGCCTCTCGCAGCAATGGGATCTAGCCGCTCAGAGGCAGGACAGCCACGTACACACAGACTACTGTCGCCGAAATTTCCATCGAGACCACTGCTGAAGCTGACGAGTTCCTCTGGCATACGTGCTGAGAAGGCCAGGTAGCGGCCTGCCTGGCGCACTATAAGAGTAGTTTCGATATATCGCACATAGATTTCGACCCGCTGCTGTTCGTACACTGTCAGCACAACACTTCCGTCGACGCCCGACCGCTGGGTACCATCGATGAACGTGGCCGGTAGAGGCGCATCCGAGGTAGCCTCGTATGTCTTTTTATCGGCACAGGGGGTGTTGTGACCACGAATGACTATTGTCACCTGCAACAAGAACAGAATACTGACAACCTTTTTTCTTTTTTTTTT